>JAPQNM010000042.1:2911562-2919062 GCA_029783475.1 Metacarcinus magister | reverse complement strand
TGCCGGAAAGGATGGAAGTGGTGAGATGAGGAGATAAGATACGGAAGATGAGGCAGGAGAAGGATATGGGAAAAGAGAGGCAAAGAGAAAAGAAAGAATAGTGGAAAGAGACGAAAGCTGGAGGAAATTATGAAAGGAAAGATGAACTGATAAAGAATTAGATGATAAGACAGAACCAATAATAACGCGGAGAAATAAGAAAGACGAAGAGAAAAATAAGCAAAGAAAGAGAGAGAGAGAGAGAGAGAGAGAGAGAGAGAGAGAGAGAGAGAGAGAGAGAGAGAGAGAGAGAAAAGAAGGCACGAGGAAAACCTTTACACATTTTCCTCACAAATAGTTTTCTCTCAGACGACCCTGCTTTCTTCTTCCGGGGAATCTGGAGGAGTCAGCGTTTGTATTCCATTGATCCAAGGACCTGCTCTTCCATACCTCTCGTTTATATTAACAACTACAATCAATATTACTTTTTAGACGCGTTACATTCCTGTTCAGTTCATAATGTTGAGTCCGTTCCAGACATGATCCTGTTAACCAGACGCACACACGCTGTTCATTTGTCAGGAGGTTTGTGTGGGGGTTCCTAACGCTCTCTCCGTCCATTAGCTCTCCAACGCGTTTTTCTCAACAACTGGTGCATGGTGCCAGGTATCTTTCCCCTTTCCTCTCTCCTTCCCTTCCTCCATTCCCTTCCGCCTCCATCACACACCACAGTGCCAAGTGTAGCCTACCTCCCTTCCCTTCCCTTCCCTTCCCTTCCCTCCATCTCCTCTCCTCTCTCCTCTCCTCTTCCTGCTGCTTCCGTCACACGCTGCTCTACCAGACTGTGCATCCTTTCATTCCTTCCATCCCTTCCCGCACGGATTCACTGTGTATTGCTTCCCTTCTACCGCTCTCCACACACACACACACACACACACACACACACACACACACACACACACACACACACACACACACACACCAACAACACCATCATTACATCTGTCACCACACACCACACTGCTCTATCCTTTCGTCCCTCCTTCCCTTCACCGCCATCCACCACTGCCTCTCCACACACAGCCTCGCCATGTGGTCCCAGGGTGGAGCACAACACCACTTATCCTCTTATAGGTACACCAGACTTTCTTGTTCATTCTGTTACGATAACTAATCAACTTCTGTGGATACAACGTTCACTCAGTTTCATCCACACGTAAATTTCTTCAGCATGAGCGAACTGTATTTATCTCAAAACGAACTAATGAATTCAGTAACAAATTCATTTATCGCCAAAACAAACATAAAAATAGGTTCTTTTATTTATTCATTTCTATTCGAGTTGATAATTTAGTGTAGCGGTGGTGGGCTCGGTGGCAATAAACATTTAGTTGAAGGGGAAAACAAAGTCAGTTTTCGTTATCAAAATTATGTGTACAATCCTCTAAGGTAAAAGAGAACCATCCAATTAGGTTTGTTCACATTTTTTTTTACTCCTAGTAGTGAAATGGCGAGCCGATTACAGCGACGAGGACCAAGCTCAATGGAACTCCCTGATGTTTGTGTCGGAAATAAGAGATTTTGATGCGAAATTTTGCAAAAGCACTAAATGGAACCTGATCATGAACGTATTTGTAACTGTGGGAGAGAGCAAGAGAGAGAGAGAGAGAGAGAGAGAGAGAGAGAGAGAGAGAGAGAGAGAGAGAGAGAGAGAGAGAGAGAGAGAGAGAGAGAGAGAGAGAGAGAGAGAGAGAGAGAGAAGAGAGACAATCATGTGGAAAATAACAGATCACTGGTAGAGACGGATAGGGATGGATTACTAGCTAGGATACAGAGGAACGGGTCACTGGACTCGAGAGAGAGAGAGAGAGAGAGAGAGAGAGAGAGAGAGAGAGAGAGAGAGAGAGAGAGAGAGAGAGAGAGAGAGAGAGAGAGAGAGAGAGAGAGTGAGTGAGAGTTATACCTTGCTAGTGTCATATCCTCACCCCGCCAGCACGTAAGACTGAGTACCCAGACGCTTCGTGATGCTCTCGTAACCTTGTCTATCATAACTTCGATCATAACTTTCACCTTAAATACAAAAAAGATCCCTTACCTTCCTCCATTCTTATCAATCCCTTATGGTCCTCCAAAGGTAATAGCAGCGATGCAAACACTTGGATTGAAATGTTAAGATACAAATTAATTTAAACTATAATAGTCAGCCTCTGGAAAAAGAATGGGCCATGGTTAGAATTACGTTACCAAGTTCATTACTATATGATTGAGGACCCGATGGAGAAAACTCACTTTAGTACTGAGCTATGTAGTGATTTCCTTGTCATTTAGTCATTGGGGAGGCAGTGGTACAGTGGTCAGCGTTCGGGCATGACAACCTAGGGTCCCGGGTTCGATCCCCCGATATCCGCTGGCCACTTGTCATTATTTGATATCACCGCCGAGTGGCCAAAGACTACCCAAATTGCTGCCATACTGTCCTCAGACGGGACTTACAATGTTTATATGCATTTGAGGCTTTAGCAGCAATTAGCCTCTCATCGTTCTCAACATATTCAAGCGAGAACGTAAACTTTCGAGGCGTCACTATAAAAAATCTAAAACCCACGCCAAATAACAGGCAAGAGGCAAGTCCATCTGTGCCTCCATAAAAGCCTACTGGCGCCAACGGTTTATGATATAGAAAGAAAAAAAAATTGCTAACTGGTTATTAATATCATCCTTAGTCTGAAACTCTCTACCTGAATCTGTATGTCCACCTTCCTACGACTTGAACTCATTTAAGAGAGGAGTGTCAAGACATCTGCAACCTTAATTTGGCATCCCTTTTTAATTACTCTTTCATCTTAAAGGAACCGGCAATTAAGTGGGATTTTTTTTATATTTCCCTTGGCCGGTTCTCCAATAGCATAGAAAAAAAAAGTCGAACGGTAGAGCAAGTAAACTGACATTCTTGCTGCCTCGAGTTAGCACACCGAGATGCAAACAACGAGGAGAGTAAAAGTTCATACGCTCCATCTTTTCGATTGCTGCGTCAGGAGGTTCTCAAACACGTCGATTCAAGGCCACGTATCGGAATAAGAGTGCAAAGAGTCACTTGGAGGGAGGAAACAAGAAGACAAACACGAGGACATCAAAGGAAAAAACTGATAATAAAAGTTCAGGTTATATCGGAGAGAACTATAATCATCTCCTCCTCCTCTTCCTCTTCCTCTTCCTCTTCCTCCTCCTCCTCCTCCTAGTCTCGTCTCCGGATGCTCACAACTCATCCCCTAGACGACTCCCACCCACTTATCCCAACTCTTGATCATCTCAGCATAATTATCTTCGCCCGTAACTCACACACACAATGGTCCACCAGCGGCATCGCCAACCATTTTCTTGCCAACACAAATATTTCAGAGTTTATATACGCGTGTGTGTGTGTGTGTGTGTGTGTGTGTGTGTGTGTGTGTGTGTGTGTGTGTGTGTGTGTGTGTGTGTGTGTGTGTGTGTGTGTGTGTGTGTGTGCTCGAGGGATGCTGATACTTGGGCTGAGGGGAAGGAAGGAGGGGCAAAGAGTTAAAAGAGGTGAGTTTTATAGGTTAAACTAGCATCGTATTATTTGTTATTGGAGAATGAATGAGAGAAAAAGAGAGAGGGAGAGAGAGATTTTATTTTTGGTGTATGTGTGTGTGTGTGTGTGTGTGTGTGTGTGTGTGTGTGTGTGTGTGTGTGTGTGTGTGTGTGTGTGTGTGTGTGTGTGGGTGTGTGTGTGCTGGACCATTGCTCTCACGAAACACATTAATATGGCGTGGTGAGTGTTTTTCTTCTCATGGGTAATGTTTCGGAAACGATATTTTTATTTCTATTTATTTATGTATAGAAAGTTTTTTGAAGAATGCATAAAACATGTAAATTAGCAAGAAGGGAGAGAGGGAAGAAAGGAGAGAGAGAGAGAGAGAGAGAGAGAGAGAGAGAGAGAGAGAGAGAGAGAGAGAGAGAGAGAGAGAGAGAGAGAGAGAGAGAGAGAGAGAGAGAGAGAGAGAGAGAGAGAGAGAGAGATTCGTGCCTGGTATATGAGTCCCTGGGATCATGAGGGGACAAGGAGAGTGAGGAGTGAGGGGAAAGGGGAGTGTCTGGCTGGGGAAATGGAATACTGTAAGGGGATGGAGGCGGAGTGTAAGTGATATGACATAGCGAGGGTGTGTCGAGGGTGTGGCTAGGGTGTGTCTAGGGTGTGTCTAGGGTGTGTCTAGGGTGTGGCCAGGATGCTTTATGTAAGTGTTCAACATTATATCCTACTTGTTCCATCAAAACGTTAAAATAAGGTTATTAATCAACACTGGTGTGGGCTTTGAGAAGGCTGAGGAGAGGGTGGAGAGATGAGTGGTGGTGGTGATGGTGGTGGTAGAGATGTGGTAACAATGATACTGAATGATGTGAAATGACAGATAAACACGAAAAAATACAACTTGTTTTTCCCCACTTTCAACACAATTTCAACACCACTTACACCGACACCAAGCCACTTGAACTAAAATGACGAATTTACTCTAAACACAAACACAAATAAACCTTGAGTTACGACCACTTCCTATGCAAACCTCACCACGGAGTCAGTCTATAAACAGCGTCCACGACCACAAACACTGCTCGCTGAGGCCACTTTAAGCTGCTCGGTAGACGCAGAGGTGAGGAAGCTGCTTACAACACCGTCCATCAAGAGGCTGGACCTTTCGGGCACAACATAAGTACACTACGATGAGTTATTATGAGGCTTTACCTGACATGGGAAGGACGTGTGTGGGCTGGTGGTGATGAACTAAGGAAGGAGGGAGGGAAGGGGGACTAAGGAAGGAAGGAAGGGAGGGGGAATAAGGAAGGAAGGGAGGGGGAATAAGGAAGGAAGGAAGGGGGAATAAGGAAGGAAGGAAGGGAGGGGGAATAAGAAAGGAAGGAAGGGAGGAGGAATAAGGAAGGAAGGAGGGAAGGGGGAATAAGGAAGGAAAGAAGGAAGGAGGAATAAGGAAGGAAGAAAGGGGGAATAAGGAAGGAAGGAAGAAAGGACAGGAATGGGGAATAAGGAAAGAAGAAAGGGATGGGAAATAAGGAAGGAGGGAGGGAAAAAAGAAAGGAAGAGGGAATAAGGAAGGAGAGAAGGGAGGAGGAATAAGGAAGGAAGAAAGGAAGGAAGGTTAATAGGTCCGTTCATAAGGAAGGAGAAAGGTGAATCAGTATATAGACGGGAGAAGGAAAGGAGGAAGAAAATTTGATAAGTCAATAAGAAGGTAGAAAGAAGTAGACGGTGGTTATTTATTTAGTTAGTTAGGTAAGTAGATAGGTAGGTAGACAAGTAGGTAAGTAGGTGGGTAGGAAGGTAGGTAGGTAAGTAGGTAGGCGCAGCACATTTTAATATCCTTAGGGCCACCATCTTAAAGCGACCATTAGCTGGGCCTAACCAAAAAATTAAAGGGGGCATGAAAGTGCTACCCATTATTATTATTCTTATCATCTTTTTCACTACCATTACCATCACTATTATCATCATTATCATTACAATTATCAAAGCACATGTGTCACCTAGAAGTGAACACAATTCCTATACAGGTCAAAGAATCTTCAACTGGGACGTGATTGACACCTCAAATCACGTTTTAATGGATGTCACCTCTTCTCCCTCTCCTTTCATCTCCTGTTTCCCTTTTGACCCCTTTATTGGTGTCGCTGCGCCTCACCACTCCATTTCGCGTTCACTAAAGGTGGAGGGGGGGCAGCGATCCCTCCACCACGCCCTCCTCCTCCTCTTCCTCCTCTATTTATTCATTAGGTGTATTAAGGCCACTCTGACACTGTCCCCTTTTATTATGTTGATGACTACACGACACAATTTCCACGTTATTTGTTAGGCACTTACTTCAAAGGGGGTTGTGTCCTTTATGCATGGACAGACAGCTACACATTTGACAACTTCTGCCTAACCTTTCTCTGTTATTTTTGGATGTGACAAAGGAAACATCTTTTTTTCTTTTTTTTACTTGTTACGTTTTTTGTGTTTTTTATGTATCGACACAACCTTTCTCTCATTTAATGCATCAGGCCGGTGTTAACGTTTTCAGTTTACGTTTAACTACACTAAAGCATGCACGAATATTGAAGTTTGCTAAATGTGACACCTACATACAGTATTCTATATGACGAGAAGCGAGTATTACCTCTGTTAGGCGGTTACAATAGTACTTCCTTGACAATATAAAGAAGTGTTTCCTTACTCATATATTCTCTTCAGTAATAGTAATAAATTTCCATTATTATTGCAATTTACACGTTTTTTTTATTCATGAACTATAGATACACGACTTTCTAAATTCAACTTCTTTTCTTTCTAACTGCACACGCTAACCTGTACGGACCTTGTGCATACCTAACCTAACCTAACCCAACCTAGTGCATACCTAACCTAACCTAACCTAACCTAGTGCATACCTAACCTAACCTAACCTAACCTAACCTTGTGCATACCTAACCTAACCTAACCTAACCTAACCTAGTGCATACCTAACCTAACCTAACCTAACCTAGTGCATACCTAACCTAACCTAACCTAACCTAGTGCATACCTAACCTAACCTAACCTAACCAAACCTTGTGCATACCTAACCTAACCTTGTGCATACCTAACCTAACCTAACCTAACCTAACCTTGTGCGTGCATACCTAACCTAACCTAACCTAACCTAACAGACGGTGGCTAGTGGTTTGCATGCAGAAGAGGCAGAGACTCGTCCCACTAGTGCCATCTATTCTTGCACGCTGTTCAGTGACCTGAAACCACCACCTTATCCACCATTTCAACTTCGATCGTGATTGTAACAAGTTCAGTATCGGAAATAAAATGTGAATACTTATGACTTAGTTCATGCATTTTTGACGTAGCATCCAAGAAAGAAAAACATAAAAAGGCGTCGCTAAAAGAGGAAATGGAATAAATAGAAAACAAATAGTAATTCCATTCAAGTATAGACGCTCAATTTTTATTCATATTCATATATATTACCGCGTTTTTCTTTTCTTCCCTTATTACTAACAATTTTACTTTACGATTTATTCATTAATTTATCATAATTGCCCTTCGCTATTTCATGACTTCCACAACAAGACTCTACGTGGATATCCAGTGATTACCTTATAGACTAGAGTGATGTGGATTATAAAGGAATGCGATGAGTCCTTATAAACCACATTATTCCACCTCACTCTATCCCATACATGCCTTGAAAACTCCTGTATACCAAGGCTACTGAGATCCATTGTTCCCTTAATACCACATCTCCCTTTAACTTTGTACCATCACTTCTCTTAATAATTTTCTCTCAGGTTTTCTATGTCCCAGCCATATAAACACTCCCCTATTCGCTCTTTCCAGGAAACTACGCCTCTATCCATAACATTTAAAAGTTCTCTCATTTTTCACTCTAACAACCTCCCATTAGTTACTCCTCTCAAGTGTTTAATTTCTAACACATCTACTCACTCCTTTAATAT
>JAPQNM010000042.1:2894062-2906562 GCA_029783475.1 Metacarcinus magister | reverse complement strand
GTTGATAGCGTTATCCTTTATTTCTTTTGTGGTGATGGTGGTGGTGGTGATTGTAGTGCAGTTTCTGATGCTGCAGACGTTATTGATGCTGATGTTGCTGCTGCTGCTGTCACTCTGTTGTCACTACTGCGCATGCGTAATAATGGCTTTGGGAGACATGCGAGGCTGGGAACTGTTTTGTGCACCATCGACAGCACCACAAAGCCATTCTACGGAGGTTCTATTACATGATTCAGTGCGTGAGTTCATGAACTGTGCGTGCAGGTGTTCGTTGGTGGAGTCATGGGCGTGCAGCACGAGGCCTGCAGCTGCACGCCCACTATTCATGAACACAATCATTGCACGGTGAAGGCATATCAATATTCCAACTTCCCGCAACATTTCCAGGATATCTCCGAATTCCTCCAAGATAAGTCAGCCCGCCAGGACCTTGCAGAAATATCCAACCTCAGACGCTACTCGTATATTTTATCCAATCGCTACATATGCATTTTCGTAAATGTTTGTTCCGAAATATTTGTTATTTTTATAGTTCTTTGAATAAATGAATATTCCTATGCATCAGTAAAGGGAAATTTATGTACTCACTGAGCATGACTGTCGCACAACACCATTCCGCGGTCAGCGTCTCGCCTGCCTGAATCACACCAGACTCAAGGCATCAATCCGCCTATGATTCTTTCATGCCTGGAGACCTGTACTGAACCTCTCGCCCGTGCATGATCTCCGTGATCTCCTCACTGCTCCAGCAAATACGAGGAGATGGAGTTCTTGTATGATAACATTCTTGGTGGGATTGGCGGCAGATCCGGCTCCTGTGTGGCTGGTAGCACTAGCATTTGTTTTATGTGATACATCTATTTTCTGGTGCTCGTCTGTGTTATCTTCGTCCTCTGTATCTACACACACATATGATGCACCTTGCCACGTGTATGTGAAGGGACACCTGTGGGGGTAGTACTCCTCCCTCAGGCGTGGTGGTGATCCTTCCCTGAACACTCTTGTGATGGAGTGTTGGTGTTGATGCATCACCTGTCAGACTCACAAGCTGTTTTCACACTAATTACTGAAGCTGTCTTGTTCCCTGCAGTGCTCGGTAATATATTTTTAAGTTTAGAAATTTAGCTCATGCAAAAAAAGATTCGTTTTATCATTATTATTGTTATTATTATTATTATTATTATTATTATTATTATTATTATTATTATTATTATTATTATTATCATTAATATTATTATTATTATTACTATTATCATTATCATCACTCATATATTTCTAGTCACATTTCTTCGTCCAATACCACAACATTCTGACATCAGAGTCAGCAGCACATGTGGGTGTGTACTGCAAGGACGTAACCATTCCTATATCAATAAAGCAATACAGGAACCACACACTTCTAATACACTAACAAATACAGACATTAGAGTAACGTTGGTGGTTGATAGAGCGAGAAGAAATCAGGGACGATATAACATTTCACATTTCACATTACACTTGAACAAACAAACTATGAAGAATGAGTTTTTATACACTGTTCACACACACTCCAGGCTGATGGTGGCCTAGAGTCAGTCAGTGTTGCCAAGTCAATCCAGTACATACCCTTAGCACAATCCTTAGGCATCTAAATACTTTTCCGACTATTAAATCATATAGGCTTTTGCGTCAATGATTTTTAACCCAACGTTAGAACTTAGTGTTGAAGATGAACAAGAAGAAATGAGAAAAATTAAAAGAAAGATTAGGAACAGGAGTATAATTATAGGTGAATGGAGGGAATGATAAGGAAGAGGAAGACGAATACAAGAACAAGGTAAAAGTACAAGGAGGAGGACGTATTGAAGTAAAAGGAGGAGGAGGAGGAAAAGGAAAAGGAAAAGGAGGAGGAGAGGAGGAGGAGGAGGAGGAGGAGGAGGAGGAGGAGGAGGAGGAGGAGGAGGAGGAGGAGGAGGAGGAGGAGGAAGAGGAGGAGGAGGAGGAGTGGTGATAATAGTGGAAAGCAGATAAAAGAATAATGTCAAAGGTAACGTCAGTGCGAGACAAAATACAAACAGGAACTCGATGCACTGCGTCGGATGGATCAACTAATATATTTCTGCCGACGTGTCACTATCACAAGGGAATAAAGGGATTAATCAGCTGAGGAGGACAAAGGCTTGGCGGGAAAGACAAAGAGCGGCTGTGGAAGAAACGGGTTTGGTGGGGAAAAAAGTTAGCGGCAGGAAAAAAAAGTTCGTAGGTTAGAGAAAGAAAAGTGTTTTGAGAAATTATTTAACGAGAAAAGAAAATATACGAAAAAAACCTTCATAAGAAAGAAGAAGAAAGCGTAAAAAGAAAGGATCAACGCAGGAGAACAAGGGTTTGAAGGCAAAGAAAAAAAAAAAGGGGGGGGGCAGTCACCGGGGAAATATATTAAAGCTTAGTAAGGCAATGGATAAGACTTTGATAATTGCATTACATGTTTTCACGAGTTTTACCTTTGATATCTTTTACCCACAGCCACACACACACACACACACACACACACACACACACACACACACACACACACACACACACACACTTGCATATCTCCTCACACCTGGAAGCTTCTCAGGATAATCTCACCGGTACATACAATTAATTTCCTAAAGCTGCAAAACTCTGTGAAAAACGTAATCACAACCACGACTCTGCAGCTCCCCAAACAGAGGCGTGCGTGAGTGTGTGCGTGCGTGTGTGTGCAGTGATGCCAGCGGGAGAGTGTTCCTTCCACGCCCCTCACCATAACGAAGCGCCAGCAGCAGTGTTACCAGTGAGTTACGCGGCATTATAAAGCAGTGCATAATACAAGGCGCCTCGTATGTCACACAATAACCTAGCCTTTAGCATACACTCAGGACCGCAATGTTGGACCCAGTAACACTAATACACGCTGGAACGCTGCCACTAACGCTCCTCTCACACACATGTCGCTTTCATAAATTAATACTTTGTGGTTTTTCCTTACCTGTGTTTTTTTAATGCATAAGGATAAACGTTGTGTCATAGTTCATTCAGTTCTGTTTAATAATGCGTGTGATTCTTGTGTGGTAAAGCTGGTTAAGAGTCGAGGCACCCAGGTTTGTAGGAATGTAAACAGAAGGTTGTCTATTAATTTGTTCATGTTGTTATTGTTATTACTATTGTTGTTAATGTTGATCAAGTTCCACCGATTGTTTTTCCATCTTTTTATACTGATGTTCGTGTCCACTTTCAGGTTTTCATGAGGTGGTGGTGGTGGTGGTGGTGGTGGACGGCCCGACGCTATGCTGATTCCACCTGACTTATACTAACTTTTCAAGACTTGTGATTCTTTTCTACTTGCAGTACACCGTTTGTCCAAGGTTTCAGTCGAAGGTATGTTGACCAATGAAACATGTTAATAATCTTTAAGCGACTGGATGACAGAGGACAGCAACAGCCCCGCGTGAAGCATCGTGAGGCAAAAATACATGAATCATTAGCTTCTAGTTAAATGAATACATATCGGAAAATATTATATGACACGTTTTAAGGTTTAGGGAAAGAAAAAAGCTGCCTTGGTATAGGTTATGTAGCAATGACGGAAAAAAGAATGGATCAAATACTTCATGATGACTTTGAATGAAGCACCTTAGGGTAACAGTAACGCCTGGTATACTCAACCCAAGAGAGAATAAACTATGAATGCACAACCAACAATTATATAACAAAAATATCATAGGTGAAGTAACAGAAAAACAGGAAACGTCTTGAGGCTGTAATAAAAATAAAAATAAAAATATCAAAGCTAATTATTGAAAACTAGTAACTGAATGACAAATAAATACAAGGTTTATAACAAATTGACCAGAGGACTTTTACAACCTAGTACAATACTGAAATATTGAGCTTCAGTGCCTAAAATCTTCCCCAGTTATATATGAGTGTGTTAGTAATAATTAACTACACCAGTTGTAAGAATTTTATACGTGAATGTTATAATACAATCTCGACAAACAACGACTCAGACAAAACAACAGAATGAAAACCAAGTTGGGATACACATGTAGTCCCTGCCTTTGCCTATCAACCACCCACAACAACAAAACTATATATATATACTTCTGCCAACGCATCCTCGCTATCCACGTCAACTTCCTCCATCCATCCCGCTGCCCACGTCAACACTCTCCCCTACATTTTTCCTACCCTTCTGTCCGCATCTTAATAATCCACCGCCCACCTCAACGCTTTTATCTTTCCTCCGCCCCGCCAACTCCGCTCCTCCACAATGTAACGTTATCTCCTGCCTCGCCGCCTTGTATCTCGCCTCTCCTTACACCAGCGGAACCAGTAGGCGGGTGATTGTTGTCATTCCTACCACCACCACCACCACTACTACCACCACCACTACCATATAGGAGAATACAATACTAGATTACCATTAGTACTGGTGCATGGACGTATAATAATGCCTGTGTGCTTAGCTGGTGATGGCAGGAGTGAATGTGGCGGCGAATGATCATCAAAAATAGTACTCAGTTGCTGGAATTACTGTTCTTCGCGAGCCTGTCTGTCTGTCTAACGGCGCCGATCATCACTTCAACCTAACCTTATACGTACGGCAGCCTGTATTCCGATCCACCGAGTATAGAGGAGAGAATACGTCAATGCGGAGTGGATTTACGTTCACAAAGGTCACTGATGGTCCCGAGAGCTCTGGGGATTCAAGGCACGAGGCGAATATCAGAGAAATATTAGGGAAATGCGTCTCTCTTACCATTCTAACGAGACTAACACTCGCGCCTTTCCCATTAATCTATCTCCATGCACTCCACACACACCTGGATTTGCGAATGATTAAGTTTTCTATCTGGTTATAAACGTATCTGATCTCTGGAATCTTTAAGTGCTCTCAAAAAATGCCACCACACTCATGGGTCTCTGATGACGCTGGCTGGCCCGAGACACTGATGGCCTCACCTGGTGTAGGATCAGGCGACGGAGGAAAACAAGGGAAGTTTGGCGAAGCTTCCGTATCTCGTAGGCCCGAACTACTGGCAGGGAAAAAAAAGTACATAAAAGTTTTAAACGCAACAGATAAATGATGCTTATTATCAACTTTTTCCTAAGATGACTCACAACCACATCACGCCTCCTGCTCCCCTACTGCGTCCTGCGTGTAACTAAAGAAGTGTGTGTGTGTGTGTGTGTGTGTGTGTGTGTGTGTGTGTGTGTGTGTGTGTGTGTGTGTGTGTGTGTGTGTGTGTGTGTGTGTGTGTGCGTGCGTGTGTGTTTATGTGTGTGTGTGTGTGTGTGTGTGTTTATGTGCGTGTGTGTGTGTGTGTGTGTGTGTGTGTGTGTGTGTGTGTGTGTGTGTGTGTGTGTGTGTGTGTGTGTGTGTGTGTGTGTGTGTGTGTGTGTGTGTGTGTGTGTGTGTGTGTGTGTGTGTATGTGTGTGTGTGTGTGTGTGTGTGTGTGTGGTGGTTGCGCGCGCACGTGTCCGCCATTAAATAATGTATGAAAGTGCAGCGAGGCTTGGTATTCCGGAAGGTGGTCGCGCACAGCCCCAATCAGGCCGCCAGACCCACGGGACTCGATTACTGGTCTCGGGAGTCACTTGGAAAATTGCCTTTGTGATCGAACAACGGAAAAAATAGAAATCTTATATGAGAAAAATCAGTGAAAGCGTCGTAGGTTTAACTCTAAATATAATAAAAGAGAAAAATATAAATGAATGAACCAAAAAATATAAAGTCTCTAATCACAAAAGTCTGAACTTGGCATGAAACACACCGCCATGATTTTCTGTCTTATACGATTAATTATGAGAAAATGACCAAAGTTGTTTTCAACCTTCCCGCCCAACTCCCACCGGTCCTCCTTACCCCACCCACCTTCCAGCCCACCCCCCACCGGCCCTCTGCCCCGCCCCCTTGTGAGACCCACCCGGCCCACTCCCTCCCAGATCCTCTTTCACTCCATCCATCTGCCTGTCCTGAGAGTCTTTCCAGTGGTCTCCCTGTAGTCCCTGAATCCCTGGACCCCTGCCACCCACCCCCCTTCCCTGCCACCCACCCCCCTTCCCTGCCACCCACCCCCCTTCCCTGCCACCCACCCCCCTTCCCTGCCACCCACCCCCCTTCCCTGCCACCCACCCCCCTTCCCTGCCACCCACCCCCCTTCCCTGCCACTCACCCCCCTTCCCTGCCACCCACCCCCCATCCCTGCCACCCACCCCCCATCCCTGCCACCCACCACATTCCCCTGCCAATCACTACCCTTCCCTTCCACTCACCACCGGTCCCTGCCAATCACTACCCTTCCCTGCCACAAACTTTTACCACCCTGGCGCTCTTCCCTTGACTCCTCTATCTACTCCACCTCCTCTTTCTCATTATCATCCTCCTTCCTTCTCCTCCTCACTCTCTTACCTCTGTTCTTTATCCTTTTCCTCCTCTCTGGACACCGTTGGCTCTCACCTTGTAAGCGTTCCACAGTTCCTTCCTTCCTTTCTCGCTGCCACTAAATTGTTCCTCCCATCGTGACGGTGTTCCCTTCCTCTCCCTTCCCTCCACGCCGTACAGGTCCGTGCTTCGCTCAGGCTGTGGAAAAGATGGAACCTGAACGCAGTGATACCAACCCTGCGAACGGTCTGGTCTCTCTCACTCACTCACTCCCTTCGCTGTTTATTTTTTTTTATATAAAGTATTCCTTATGAGTCTCCAGCCACTCTTGTACCTTGATTTAGTTCCTCTTGCATCTCAGCCACACACACACTCTCACTCTCTCACTCTCTCTCTCTCTCTCTCTCTCTCTCTCTCTCTCTCTCTCTCTCTCTCTCTCTCTCTCTCTCTCTCTCGACGTTGCTTCGCCCTAATTTCCTATAATCTCTCTTTCCTATGCCATCACGCGCCATTACCCAGCTATTTCTTGTTCCACATTTACTTCCTCACACACGATTACCTTACTCATAGCCTCAGCAGCGACGTGTAGTGTTACCCTGAATAGCTGTGTTTAACTTGTGTACGATCCAGGCTGTTGAAGGAGGTTAAGACGAGAGGACTTCACTGTTGCTGCTTCTATATGTATTATTATAACTATTTTGGTATGTTATATAGTGTATTATGGTCTATTTTAATTTTATTGTATATTTTGTATTTATTTTTTTCTTCTATCACGTATTTGGAGGGTGAAATTACACTTATATAATCGCTTTGGAAATCGATATCACTGATCATAAAAAAAAATCTATTAGGTAACTATGCAAGTAACAATATATTTTTTTTATTAGCTGTTTTTTTTATAATTTTCTCTCACTTCCACCTGACTAAAGCTATTGGTATCTTATAAAATGATCATGGTATGCTACTAAAAAAAAATACTATATATTTTGTACTTAACTTTTCTTCTTATTACCCACTTATTTGGATATTGAAATGACAACAAAATCATCACATTTGAAATAGATACCATTGATTGAATTTTTTTTTTTCTTTTTCTTTTTTTTATTTGGAGTAAACTATAGAAGTAAGAATTTTTATGTCTCTTTATAGCTTTACTTATTTTTTTTTTAGAATTTTCCTCTCACCTCGAGCGAGTGTTTAGTATTCCCGACACATGAGTTCCTTCCTGAATCCAGAGTCTCGCTGCAATGACACCACCCAATCTTCAATTCTCTCCTCTGATCGCCTCCGCTGGGATTGCTGTCTCTCTTGGACGCCTCCCTTGGTCTCCAGATTACAGTTATCTATGTGACAGACAAGAATATTTGGCGAAAAAAAAAAATGCCTCCAGGGACACACACACACACACAAAATATATCACTCGCTGCACTTTTTACTAATTTACTTAACTAATAAAGTGAAATTCTATTAAAAGTGTTGCATCTGAAACGTCTAAGAGAGCGAGCGAGCGAGAGAGGGCCAAATGAAGATACTCCGATGCTATTTTTTTTCTTTCATTTTCAACCCGTAATCCATCTTCTTTTCACGGTGCCCCTTTCCCTCTCCCTTGTCCTTATCATCTTCATTTGTCACCACGCCACCCTGGCACAGTGTCCCATTCAAGGCCTGGCGGGGAACAAGTGAGCATCAGTTTACCGGCACGAAAGGCGATCCAAATCTCTATCCACGATCACCTCAAACTTCTTCTTCTGGACAACACCTTACTATGAACCTCGCTTCCTATTACCTATATTTCCTTGCGTTTGAGACGATCTAAACCTCTATCCACGATCACCTCAAACCTCTTCTTAACTATAAACATCGCTACCTTTTTACTTATACTTCTTTACGTTTCTTAATTAGATGGACACTTTTTTTTTGTAGCTAACACCATCCCCTCAAACCACTCTCGTACAGGAAAGGAAGGAAGTCACGAAGGAGGATGAAGCGCTGCCAGACGTTAGTTAAGTAAGAGAGATGTAAGAGGAGGGAGCGAAGGAGGGAAGGAGGGAAGGAGGGAAGAGGGAAGAGGCGCTGGTAAGACAACATTAAAACAGGCGGTAAACAAGACAGCGTCAGGTTTGTGGGGGTGTTAGGCGGTAAGGGAAGACGTGTGTGTGTGTGTGTGTGTGTGTGTGTGTGTGTGTGTGTGTGTGTGTGTGTGTGTGTGTGTGTGTGTGTGTGTGTGTGTGTGTGTGTGTGTGTGTGTGTGTGTGTGTGTGTGTGTGTGTGTGTGTGTGTATTTATGTGTGTGTGTGCCTGCCTCTACTATCTTATTTCCTCTCTCTCTCTCTCTCTCTCTCTCTCTCTCTCTCTCTCTCTCTCTCTCTCTCTCTCTCTCTCTCTCTCTCTCTCTCTCTCTCTCTCTCCATGCCCTCTCCTAACGAATGACGTCGCCGTAGTGGGAAACAGAAAGGAAGAAAGCAGAGGCGAGGGAGCGAGGGAATAAAGAAATAAGGGGAGAGGGAGAGAGGAAAAAAAGGAGGAAGGGAGAGGGAGGAAAGACCACAATCTCCCTCCTTCTGTCGGCAATACTTGAACTCCTTTCTCCTCCATTGCCGCTGACACCTCCATTCTCTCTCTCTCTCTCTCTCTCTCTCTCTCTCTCTCTCTCTCTCTCTCTCTCTCTCTCTCTCTCTCTCTCTCTCTCTCTCTCTCTCTCTCTCTCTCTCTCTTTCTCTGTGTATTTTTTATCATTTATCGTGTATCTTTACCACCTAACAATATTTTTTCTGGTTTCCTGATAATTTGAATATGTTTTCCTACCTCTTGTTAACAATGTATCTTTTCTTTCTTTCCTTATATATATTTATTTACCTTCCTGTATCATGAGTATTTTCACTATTCATTCAACACTTACAAAAAATACATTTCCATATTACTTATTACCAACAGATACAGTGTTGTATTATGATTTTTTTTTGTGTGTGTGTATTTTCCTCGTTTTAAAATTTTTTCCTTGTCTTCTCCATCCCTTTTACCTCTTAAATATTTCCTCCTTCCTCCGTTCCTCCCTTCCCCTTGCCTCTTCCTTCCCCCCTCCATTCCTCTTTTCCCCCTTGCCTCTTTCTTCCCGCTCTCCTTCCCTTCTCCCTTGCCTCTTCTTCCCTGCCTTCCTCCCTCTTTCTTCCCTCCCTCCTTCACCTGTTTCTGTCATCTCACATTGCAGGACACTATAGGAAACAGTTCTTCATGTCAAGATTCTGAAAACACTCCTTGTCTCCTGTCCAACTAACACACGCCCTTTCTCTCTCTCTCTCTCTCTCTCTCTCTCTCTCTCTCTCTCTCTCTCTCTCTCTCTCTCTCTCTCTCTCTCTCTCTCTCTCTCTCTCTCTCTCTCTCTCTTTCTCGTGAAAAGTACATGATAAAAGCAAGAAAAACGAAGAGAAACTGATGGAGAGCAGAGAATATATTTTTTTGTATGATTGAATATTCTATTACCTTGGGTGAGGGAAGTGATGGGCCTCCTCTCTCCATCTTCTTCTTCTTCTTCTTCTTCTTCCTCCTCCTCCTCCTCCTCCTCCTCCTCCCAGTGACCAGTTCCTTCCCTCATCCTTCTCCCTTCCCTTTGCTCTCTACTAGTATTGCTCTCTTCTTCTTGGTATAGAAGATGGGGAGGCTGCTGCAATTTTGGGAATGGCAGTAGTTGATGGTGATGGAAGAAATGTGGATATTTTGGGGAGGAGGTGGTGGTGGTGGTGGTGGTGGTGGTGGTGGTGGTGGTGGTGGTGGTGGTGGTGGTGGTGGTGGTGGTGGTGGTGGTGGTGGTGGTGGGAGTGATATGTAGTAATGCAAATTAGAAGTAGTAGTAGCAGTAGTAGTAACTGGAGAAAGTGGAGGAGGTGGTCAGAAGAAAGGTTGAAAATGTGTGTGTGTGTGTGTGTGTGTGTGTGTGTGTGTGTGTGTGTGTGTGTGTGTGTGTGTGTGTGTGTGTGTGTGTGTGTGTGTGTACATATGAGGAAGCAGGAGTTGTCTGGAGCCATTTGTATCTCTCTCTCTCTCTCTCTCTCTCTCTCTCTCTGTCTCTCTCTCTCTCTCTCTCTCTCTCTCTCTCTCTCTCTCTCTCTCTCTCTCTCTCTCTCTCTCTCTCTCTCTCTCTCTCTCTCTCTGCACAGGAACATAAATATCTGACTCATAAGTTAAGACCACCTCATCTATATGTAGGCAAACACACACACACACACACACACACACACACACACACACACACACACACACACACACACACACACACACACACACACACACACCATATATATTAAGACGATCAGGCCAGACATAGTTATTAAGGTAAGTTAAGTAGGTAGACTGAGTGAAGGTTTATTTAGCTTGAAGATGATAGCATTGCAATATCACAATTCTCTTCATATATATATTCTCTTCACTTATATTCTCCGTCTCTGGTGCATCAGATTACCCTGGAAGAGCATTTAGCGGAATTACTTTAAAGGTTATTGCAAAGGGAAGAGTTAGAAGGCAAGCTGGTTATTGGGAAGGAAATGTGGCGGTGGACCAGACTTTATATTGAACGAAAACCTCTAGAGGCTGGTGGTTACTAGGAGAAGGGAGAGTAAATGTTATTTTCTCTCTCTCTCTCTCTCTCTCTCTCTCTCTCTCTCTCTCTCTCTCTCTCTCTCTCTCTCTCTCTCTCTCTCTCTCTCTCTCTCTCTCTTTCGTCTTTTTTCTCTCTTTCTGTCGATCTATTTCTCTTTTTATATCTATGTTATATATAACCGAGAGAGAGAGAGAGAGAGAGAGAGAGAGAGAGAGAGAGAGAGAGAGAGAGAGGAGAGATAGAGAGGAGAGAGACGAGAGAGAGAGAGAGAGAGAGAGAGAGAGAGAGAGAGAGAGAGAGAGAGAGGGGAAAGAGAGAGAGAAAGAGAAAATTTAGGTCAACGCAAAGCCATTAATTTAAAGGTTATATTAAAACCGGTGTGCCATATTATCGGCTAACACACACACACACACACACACACACACACACACACACACACACACACACACACACACACACACACATCTTTAATCTCTCTCTCTCTCTCTCTCTCTCTCTCTCTCTCTCTCTCTCTCTCTCTCTCTCTCTCTCTCTCTCTCTCTCTCTCTCTCTCTCTCTCTCTCTCTCTCTCTCTCTCTCTCTCTCTCTCTCTCTCTCTCCACAAAAAGAACACAATACTTAAAAAACTGTCACATAACCAAATTTTCTTTCTGTGTTCCACCATCTCACACTCTCTCTCCCTTACAATTCCTTATCTTCCTCTTCCATCCACCACTCTTTTCCTTGCCTTCTTTATTCATTCCCTCCCTCCCTCCCTCTCTCCTCTTCCCTCCTTCCTTCCCTCCATCCCTCCCTCCTTTCCTCTCTTACTCCCTGCCTTTACCTCCCCATCCCTCATTACCTTCTGGCGTACACGAGTCTGGTAAGTGGTCGGCAGCAGCAATGAAAAATGATCTGTGCAGCTTTTAAGAATGAGGAAAAAATGACCGAGAGGAAAAAAGAAAAGGTTATAGAGGAAAAGTTGCAGGAGAAGTAGGAGGAGAAGGAGGAGGAGGAGGTGGAGAAGGTGAAGAAAAAGAGGAAAAAGAAGAAGAAGAAGAAGAGGAAGAAGAAGAAGGAGTAAGAAGGATAGAAGTAAGACAAGGAAGAGTAAGAGGGAGAAATAAAGCGATAAATATAGCGAATGAGGATGGGATGGATAAAAAGGAATAAAAGGAAGAGGAGGAAGAGGAGGAAGAAAAATATAAAAAAAATAAGAAAACCCATAAAAGAAACAAAGAGAAAGATAACTTCGAGAAGAAATAAAAACACACAAAAAGAAGAAAAGAAGAAAAAGAAGAAGGAAGAGGAAGAAAAAAGAGAAAAGTTGGAGGTCATATTACTTCTCTTCATTCCTTACGACCACTACACATGACCTTCCTTCCCCTTCTATCACCCCTCTATGACCTTCCCCTTTAATGACCTCAATCCAACCTGTGCATGACCCTTTGACCTGATTTGATGTGATTCGGTCATTACCAATTAATCAGGTGACAAGAATTAATGCGGCAGAATATTCAATAACATCAGTGAAC
>JAPQNM010000042.1:2881562-2889062 GCA_029783475.1 Metacarcinus magister | reverse complement strand
CTTCCTTCCTTCACTCATTCATTTCAGCGGCAGTGTGTAATTTTTCAAAGATCTGCTTAACCTCAACAAGTAAGTCTGAACAAGAATATGTCTACACAAGATTGTCTACACGGACTAACCTATTGTTCTACCTGTCCAACTATTTGCTTGAGCTGGCGGGACACACTGTAGACATAAGAAAGAAATAACATTGCAAGACTCACAGGAAAAGATCAGAGACGAGGTCAAGACGAGAACCTAAACGATAGAGAAGTGAAAGGCATGAGAAGAAGGAAAGGTTAAGGAAGGAAGGAATGATGGCAGGATGAAAAGAGGGAGGAAGAGATGGATATTGGAGGGAAGAAACACCAAAATGAGTATGTAAACGAGAGAGAGAGAGAGAGAGAGAGAGAGAGAGAGAGAGAGAGAGAGAGAGAGAGAGAGAGAGAGAGAGAGCGAGAAAAAACAAAAATCATAGTTAGGGAGGGTCGATGAGACGGAAGGGGAAAGAGATAGATGTACGCATGAAGGAAGGAAGGAAGGAAGGAAGGGATGAAAGAAGGGAAGGAAGGAAGGGTAAAGTTAGGAAGGTCTCATAACACCAAGTAAAGCCTTGACCCTAAACTCTACTTAACAATTGAATCTCTTACTAATGATTTTCCCAACCGTAGTACGTGTGTGTGTGTGTGTGTGTGTGTGTGTGTGTGTGTGTGTGTGTGTGTGTGTGTGTGTGTGTTTCGTCTGTGTGGGGTGGGTTCTTGCTGCATAATAGATGGAAGTTTTATCAAGGGGAAGACGCCGGGACAAGGTAAGGTCGGCTCACGCTGCATGCATGTAAGTCTTCCAAAAGCTTCTTATCTACTGCCGTGGTGAGGAAAAAAACGGAACGACTAATAATTCCTGAAGAAAAAAGGAATATAGCGTCATCTGCAGGATTAAGGAGAGAGAGAGAGAGAGAGAGAGAGAGAGAGAGAGAGAGAGAGAGAGAGAGAGAGAGAGAGAGAGAGAGAGAGAGAGATATGAAGATAAACATAAAAACATCTTTAGACTATAACTAGGTCGTCTGACTCTAGATCAAGGTAGTCAATGCACAGAGAGACAAAGAAAGTGAGAGAGAGAGAGAGAGAGAGAGAGAGAGAGAGAGAGAGAGAGAGAGAGAGAAAAATAGAAAGAGAGAAAGTAAAAAAATAATAAGTGTTAATTGTTTCTGTTCACACTAACGAAGAGCTTCCGGTGAGGCGCCATGTTTCCCTTGTGTGTCTGCAAACATTTTCTCTTTCCGCTTCTCTTATTTTTTTTCCCTCCGTGGCCGCGACCTGTGCTGACACTACCACGGCCTTGCTTTGAGTCATGGCGGGGATGTATTTAGTTTGTTTTTTATTTATATTGTATGCAGTCTCTACATCCAACACTCCACCTGTCTCTGTATCTGTTTTTGTCTCTCTCTTTTTTTTTTTTTTTTTGGTTCACTTTTTCTCACTATGTTAATCACAGCAAACCGTTTTCTTGCTCTCACTTTCTACACTTTTACACCTGATTACTATTTTTATGTTGTGTTTGTGTCTGGTTTTTTTTTCCTGAATTGTGAATGCGTTTTTTTTTTTTCATTGTTTGTCTTAACTTTTCCTTCCTTGTATTTTCTACGAGATTGTTTTTTCTCCTTAATTCTTCCCTTTAAAAGTGTTCTGCATGAGTTAGGTTTTCTCGCGACCTGGAATCAGTTTCCTTTTTTTATGAGTGTTTTCCGGGTGATGATGAACCTTTACAAGTGTACGTAATTCTGTATCCAAGTTGTACGTACTAAGGATGGAACAGACAAGGGGAAGAAAAGCTTAAACTTCAGCTTAAAACGCACTATAATAGACTCATTAAAAAATTATTTCCACCAAGCTCACGAAACAGAAGCGTAATGAGTGCTGTCAACGCCACTTAAATAATAACTTTATAATTATCTCGTTTTGAAAGGTGGATAAGAATGAAATAACACAATGGTTGGTGTGGTTTATAATTTCACAAAGTTTAGTTGGACTCCACTTCTGGGAAATTCGCGGAATGTCTCCCTCACGCAGACTTCACCAGGATGGCTACATATACACGCTTGAATTAGCCTCTGCCGGGTAACTGTGCTGTGTAGTATTGATGTTTTAGGGCACACTTAATACACGTCTTAGAGAAGGAGTACTGCTTATCCCTGCATGAAGTGTGCCCAGAGACAAGGGTGGCTCAGCACGACCGTCTTACATTGGAGGAAGTCAAAAGTATATCGCTTCCTCAACTCCCTTTCCAGTGATGGTTTTCAATACAATTCCCTCCCTAACAATGTAATTCCCTTCATTTCCATCGTTATTACACTAGTGCATTTCCATGAACGCACTCAAACTACTTCACTTTCTATTGCAGTTTCGTTTCTGGTCAGTCAGTTTGGTGTTGTATTACATAGTTCACCCACGCACCACCTTGCCTTCCACCTCTCAACGCCATGGAAGGCCTCGTATACAAAATTCAGGTACCATGAAACACCTTGCACTGTATTTTGAATCATGTCTCTTCACGGACTGATAGTTTTCACGGAAGAAAGCACTTCAATCCTCTCTCCATTCATGTAAAAGATATCTCAGCCTCCGCACTGCCGGCGTTATCCCCAAACCAACACACCTTCAGGAAACTGGCCTCGACAATATCCAAACGTGAGTTATCCACATCCACGCCGCCATCACCTGCACCAAGATTGTGGTCATACACTTCACTCTCGCCCGATGTGACGTCCCTCCAAGTTGGTTCCATCCCGATAGGCAAGTCAAGTGGCCGATGCGTTACACTGTTGGATATCACGCGGGAAAACAGGCGGAGCGAGGTTCAACGATGCAGGTGAAGAGGGACGAACAAATCCAAGATAATGAATGCAAGAAAAAGGAGGATAACGGCAAAAAGGGAAAGGGGAATAGGAGAATACAATAAAGGTGAGATGGACCAGTACACAGAAAAGACAACAATGAAAAGAGAGTAAACTAGAAAGCAAAAACAAATACTATCAGAAAGGAAGACCACTTGAAAATATAAACAAAAGAACAAAAAAGAAATGAACGACCAATACAAAAGGGGAAGCGAAGCAATATTCAAACCTTGTGAGGGAAGAACAAACAACAAACAACAAACAACAAACAACAAACAACAAACAGGAAAAGGATAAACAAGAAAGCAACACGCACACACTAGAGGAAGGGAAGACCATTAAAACACAAATGCACAACATAAACCATTTCTTCATTACGAATCAAGCCACGGGAATATGAAGCAACAGAGAGGCGCTAGGAAACATGCGCCGTCCTCACGCCCACTGAACACACGAACAAACAGGAGAGCCACGTGGTACAGGACAAAGGATTAATTTGCATACGAAGTGGAATTGAGCAGTCAGACTTTAAGCTCACGTGTGACTGTGAGATGACGCGAGATGATGATCCTGCCAGCTGCAACGACCCGATCCGAGGCTTCATGATGTAAAGCCGAGTCAACCAGGATTGGAAACTGTCAGGAAATCAGTCATGAGGAAGTGCCTAACCTTTTCTATCGTAATTAACGTTGCTGTTGTAGATTCTGTTCTCTCGACCGGAAAATGATTTGCTTCATAGGGTCATAGGTTTAATGTGTTACGTATATTGTATAATTAGAATGTGTCATAAGCTATACAAATGCATCCTACCATCACGAGTCGTAACGTAAAGGTAAAGTTAAAGGTTCTGGCGGCAACATGATGAGAAAAGTTTATTCTGTCATCATTCAAAACAAAATAATGTCCTGTGTTGCGTGATCACCTCATAATCACTGTGTATTTTATGACTCCACTGATAACAGATGCATGAGGAATGACGGACGGACGGCGTGTCGGTGTATCAGTGTGAGTGTGGCGATGAGGTGGTGATAGCGAGGGAGGACGTGATGGAGTGGGTTGTGTGGTAGTGCTAGTGAGAGGATTTAAACCTTCCCCCATCACATACATATTCTACACGCCGCCTAACATGCAAAAGAAAAAACGACAAGCCTACACCATGACAAGCAAAAAAAACGTGTGATGTGTAGCTATTGCAAGTGTAAATGTTATGTACTATATTAAACTCCTTTTCTTCTCTCTCTCTCTCTCTCTCTCCCTCTCTTGACTACCACCATATCTCTGCATACCAATTTGAACGCAATCCACATATAAAGAGAGAAAAGAGAGAGAGAGAGAGAGAGAGAGAGAGAGAGAGAGAGAGAGAGAGAGAGAGAGAGAGAGAGAGAGAGAGAGAGAGAGATCGCATGTGGAATACTGAAAATTTCCCCATATCTTTAGTTTCCCGACCAATTCCCTGAGACACTCAAGGTCACCGTAACACAAACACACTTGACGAGTCCTCATGATTGCGTGGACTTGTCTGGCGGTGGTGGAGGAGGAGAAAACACGTCACTAGTATTAAGAAAGACATTTTATAAAGCCTCAACCTCACTCTACGTCCACTCAAAACACCTGGAGAGAGAGGGGAAGGGGAGAGAGAGAGAGAGAGAGAGAGAGAGAGAGAGAGAGAGAGAGAGAGAGAGAGAGAGAGAGAGAGAGAGAGAGAGAGAGAGAGAAGAAAGAAAGAAAGAAAGAAAGAGAAAGAAAGAGAGAGACACAGGGACAAACAAACAATTACAGACAAACAAATAGACAGACATATAGGAACACACAAACAGATATAGACAGACATAGACAGATAAACAGACAGATTGATAGATAGACAAACAGGAACAGACAGCTAGAAAAAAAAGGAGAGAGAGCGAGGGAGAGAGTAAAAAAAAAAGTAGATTAAAAAAAAGAAAAAAATACAAGGGAAGGTAAGAAAAAATAGGAACGGACACAAAAAATAAATACAAAAAAAGGAAGAAAGACAAGAAGAAAAAGAAAAAGGTAGGTCAAAAAATCGAACACACACACACACACACACACACACACACACACACACACACACACACACACACACACACACACACACACACACACAAACATACACACCCTAAATCCTACAACCTCCTCCTCCTCCTCCTCCTCCTCCTACTCCTCCTCCTCCTCCTCCTCCTCCTCCTCCTCCACACACCAAACATCTACCTTCACCTTTCCTTCGCCTCCTCTCCATCCACTCAAGGTACAGCAAACATTCCCACAACACACCACGCCCACGCCCGCCAAGGCATCCGAGGGAACCCTAAAATTAGCATTGCGATATCCTGCGATGCTGAGAGGATGAATAAAAACAACTACGACTACTCCCTCAGGCTGCTGCTCACAGTGGGAAAAGGTGAGGATCGTCCGTGTTTGTGTGCGTGGGGGTGGATGAAGGTCGTGTGTGTGTGTGTGTGTGTGTGTGTGTGTGTGTGTGTGTGTGTGTGTGTGTGTGGGTGTGAGAAAAAGAGAGAAAGACAGAGAGGGGTGGATTTAATAGTTGTTTTCGCCATGCTCTTTGAAACATTTATTAGATATAGGATTGAGAATGAAATTGAAAAAGTGACAAAAATAAGAAAAAAATATGTCACATGGAAGGTAAAGGCAAACATATACATCGTCCATAATCAGCATCATCATTATCATCATCATCATTATCGTAACACCATTACCTATACGAGGCACGAAGGGGTCCAGGGAGGGCAGGGGGGCAAGGGGGTAGGGACGCACCAACCCCCAATCAGAGAGGAAGGGAAGAAGAAAAAAACTGTCCAATGAAACGAACCAAAAAATTTAAAAAAAAAAGTATTCATTCCTTTGAGTTAGAAAAAAAAACTAAATCTATAAATTGCGTCACCTCATACAAGGTAAAAGGTAGTGTATCTTCGCTTCTTTACACCCGAGAAAGTAGACCAAGAATGCATAACAGAATGAAAAAAATAAAAGAATATAAAAAAATGGAGTATCACGCCATGAAACAAAACAAAAAACAGTGCAATGTTCCACTGGATGTCAAGTTAAAAAAAAATACAGTGAAAAGTGAATATCAACTCATGTCATCTGTACAAAGCTTATAAACCACCTCTACTCTTTCATTTTTGGCAGTCCATTCCACGCCCACACACACACCCACTCACGACGTCCCATCATATCGCCTTTCTGTCATCATCAACTTCACTCACATACACATTTTTCACCGTTCAAAAGCTTGTGGTTCCAGTAGGATGATCGATCACACCGCATGTTGATAGGAATGCCAGGGGTGTCCACATAAAGACTTACCACCTAGAACAGCGAGGACAGGAGTGTGTGGGTGTAAGGGAGTGTGACGAGGCCTTCCCCTTGTTGATGGCCTTCCAGGGGTGATGGTAATGATTCTTGGTGTCTCTTTTACATAACAACGCCTCCTCAACACACTTTCTTATATCTTCTTGTCGCGTGACTCTTGAAGATCACATTGGTTGGCTGCGTGTCTCTTCATTCTCGCCCGTGTATGTGTTGAAGGTACTACGCATTCTTTACCATAGTACTCTTCAATGCTCGTACCTTTTTGGTATTGCCATGTCATACAAATTTCTTTTGTTCGTGTATATTCATTTGTAAAGGAGGAACTATATCAAATCATTTCTACTACTACTACTACTACTACTACTACTACTACTACTACTATTACTGCTACTATTATTTATACTATTATTACCACTACTACTACTACTACTACTACTACTACTACTACTACTACTACTAATAATAATAATAGTAATAATAATAATAACAATAATAATCAAATAAAACAATGCAGATAAAAAAAGACCCTTGAACCTAAATAAAAAACAAAGAAAAAGAAAAAAGACGACATAAGGTTAAAAAAATAAAGAGAGAATCGAAAGTAAATAATAACAAAAGATGAATAGGGAAGAAATAAGGAATATAAAGGAGTGAAGCTTTAGGCCAAGTAGCTACACCGGGCCATCCATCCTTTACTTCCTCCCACAAGAACACCTGGGAAACTTGGGACACAGGAATATTTCACGAGGAAAACACGCTCAGGTAAACTTGGACGCAGATAAAGACGAGGACGAGGACAAGGACGAGGGCGAGGACAAGGACGAGGACAAGGACGAGGAGGAAAAAGAAAAGCAGAAGCCAGTGAAGGAGATGTAAGAGTGTGTTAAAAAAAAAAGCTATCGATACAAACTAATTAATTCCACAGACACACAGACACACATACACATACACATACACACACACACACACACACACACACACACACACACACACACACACACACACACACACACCTTGATTTCCATTCCCCTTACCGCACCACATCCGCAGCATTACGGTCACAATATTCATGACGAGACAGTGTTACCACCACCACCCCCACCACCACCACCACCACCACCACCACCACCACCACCACCACCACCACCACCACCTCATCAGTTTGTCGCCACCGTTGAGCCTTCTCTGTCGGGGCCTCAATCAGTGCCGTCACGAATGATGCATGAGAGAAGACTGATGGCAGGACAGTGAAACGAACCAAGCACGCACACACACAC
>JAPQNM010000042.1:2874062-2876562 GCA_029783475.1 Metacarcinus magister | reverse complement strand
AGTATCTTCCTTTTAATATAGTTTGTACAGCAAAATTTCTATGACCTCGTTTTCTACAAGGACATGGTGTACCCTTCTAATTGTGTCCTGTTGGTGTAACAGTTAAAAGTGATAATGGTACGGGCGGAGGCGGGCGTCCTCTTTTTCCAAAGGCGCTTATATACCACACTTACTGTATACTCTTATTTCTGAAAGTTTTCTCTTCCGCAGATGTTTAACTAATATATATTCAACACTACGTAGACATGAAACACCAACCTGAATACATTACGGTATATCAAAGGTGACCGAGTGATGCAGTGCGATATGTTGGGTCACCACTTCACTTGTAACTACGTAGTGTCATTTCTAACTACCAGACCATAACTTTGTCGGAAGGAGACGTGGGCGGGAAAGAGCCTTGCTATATCCCATCCTATTCTATCACTCGTAGTTAAATAGTAGTACGTAGTTCACCTGATACCCTCAATACAACCCAACAGGACTCTTAGTATATGTTATGTAATAATACTAGGTAACCAATTGCTTAATCTTCCTCCTACTTTTAATCACTCTTTTCTAACCTTCCTTTTCTTCCTCCTCTTCCCACTTTTAAGAAGAAAAGGAAGGCTAAAAGCCTTCCTTTTCTTCCTCCTCCTCCCACTTTTAATCAAACTCTTTTAGCCTTCCTTTTCTTCCTCTTCCTCCTCCTCCTCCTCTTCATCCTGTTTCACCATCTGGCACCAGTTTTCCCAAGGCATCATTAACAACACACTGGGCAGCACACACCCTCAAGTACGGCCTCATTTGTATGCGGTGAGGCAGTTCAATAGCACGCTCCGATTAATCTTCTGAATCCCTATAAACGCCTCTCCACCCGACAGTTACTACCACTCATGTACTGTAGCACCTAATACACCACTTAAAATATACAGTACAAAGTGTTCAATACAAATACAAAACACTCTCCACGCCACGTTTACTGCCACTCACAGCTGCGTTCAAACTCACCGCTGAACCTTATCATCATTGTCTGTCTCTTCTTGACACGTTGTATTTCATCCTTACACACATGCATGCTCGAAGGGAGGGAAGGGTTGGTGAAGCATTCCTCTGTCTTAATACCCGTCATGCAAGGCAATTACCTGCAACACATCGCCCCCACGTAACACAGACAGGCAGGAAGGCAACATTTGAACATAATCGCAAACTGGCTTAATTTGCATCACACAAGAGCAGGTGGTATCATGTTACGCCATTATCGCAGGTGAAGGCAGGTGGGGCATGATTACCTCTCCCTCTCCCTCTCTCTCTCTCTCTCTCTCTCTCTCTCTCTCTCTCTCTCTCTCTCTCTCTCTCTCTCTCTCTCGCTCTTTCTCCTTATTCTAACTCTTCCACGTTTCCCTCTTTTTCTGCCTCAAAACAAAAGAATCAAAGTTGCGCGATAAGTTGGAATAACATCACGGTTTTCCATCAGCGCCGACAACTTACTTGTGAAGCGAAATCTCCCCAAACACAAGTAACCACTCCGTCACCAACTCACTTTTTCGGCTCAGGACTTTATCTTTGCCTTTTCTTCGCACTTCTCTCGCTTTCTTTCTCTTTCTTTCTTTTACGTAATTTGACTTTATTTTATTTATGTGTTTCGTTTTGTCCTTCCGTCTTTTCTATCCTTCTTGTTTTATTTTATTTTTTTTCTCTCTATCTTGTTGTGTTTGTTTACTTCCTTTCTTTCATCACTGACTCGGTTATCTTCCATCTTTTCTCTCCGTTATCTCCTGTTTCTCCCTTCCTTAGATATGTGTCTGTCCCCTCTTGGCTTACCATAATATACACCTGTTCTCTCTCTCTCTCTCTCTCTCTCTCTCTCTCTCTCTCTCTCTCTCTCTCTCTCTCTCTCTCTCTCTCTCTCTCTCTCTCTCTCTCTCTCTCTCTCTCTCTCTCTCTCTCTCTCTCTCTCTTTCCTTTACTTCCCTCTTTTTTTATCTGTGGGGTTTCCTCCTTCCCTTTTCTTCTCTCTCCTTTCTCCTTCAATATCATTCGTCCCCAACCTTCAGCCCTCCTCCAGATCTCTCTCCACTGCTTCTTTCTCTCCCATTGTCCTCCCCTCCCTCCCTCCCTTCCCGCCCTTCTCACTCTCTATTTATTTCCATTTAACAGACGGGCGTTTCCATTTCAGCCGTCAATAGGAGGCTGGAATACCTCAGTGCTGAGTTTTAGTAAGAATTGGAAGCTACACTTGAGTAAGGTTGTGTTTCGTGTGTGTTTGATTCCCTTGTGTATGTGTCTCCTTAGCGGTGTTCAATGAGGAAACCATAAAATATGTTGTCTTTTTATTTTATATTTTAATCGTTGGAATATTGATTTGGTTTTTTTTATATTACTTTTTGTTTGATTTCTAATTGTGGTTCTTATTTTTATGGTCATTCTACAGTTGATGTTTGTCTTTGTTTTCACAGTGACGTGATATTATTGATTCGTAATTCATTATACAATAGACTGTACTGTAATGTTACTTGAT
>JAPQNM010000042.1:2864062-2869062 GCA_029783475.1 Metacarcinus magister | reverse complement strand
CCAAGGCGTCATCCAAGCCCAGGGCGGGTGCCCGGCCTCGTGCACCGTCATCCATCGTGACGGGTGGGGGAAGGGCCAACAGTTTCCCCGTGACGCGTCACCACGAGTGTCCATCAGGTTCACGCTGGTCATCACGTCCAACATCACCTTCACGATGATGCAACGATACACCACAACATCGTTACACTTCATACCTCATCGCAAGTGTCAGTCGTCTTCAGAGCGACTTCCTTAGTGTCCACCCGTGGCTGCAGCAGGTGCCGCGCCAGTGTGTTCCGTGCCCAGCAGCAGCACAACACCACAGGGCACCACCACCAGGCAAGCCAGGCTCACCACGACCATTGCCACGAAGGCCGCGTGTTCCGCGTCGGCCAGCTTGATGTGCTTGTGCACGCAGGTCAACCTAACCTTCACGTCCACCACCACCACCACCACCAGCATGTCCACCCACCCGATATCAGCGAGAACGCCGCACTCTGCGAGTGGCTCCCGTGCAGCAGCCACCTTAAGAGAGCCCAGCCACCAGGCAGAGGCCAGGTACCCTTGCATCTTCCCCATGAAGGAGGTGTGGGGGCCAGCACCCCGCCACACCTTCACCAACACCACCAGGTCTCGGGCGTCATCCAGCAAGCCGCGGGTCATCACCACCACAGTAATGCAGGCCTTTCCGGCCTGCCTTCAGTTCGAAATACACCCATAAACGCTCAAACTGGCCTGAAGAAACCGGTTCAATCTGGTTCCGTCAGTCGGAAGTCAGTTAAAACGAAGCGTGTATGAGAGGCTTATCCTCTGGTGTATAACGCATGCCCTCCCTTCCTGCAATCCTCATTGTCAATCCTAGTATCGTGATTCGTCCACATTATCTCCGGAACTCCCATACTTATAGGACAATCGTCGCCCTATTCTTGCACATGTTCACAGTATTTCATGTGTACGTCACTAGGGGAGGCGGCGGCCTAGTGGGTGGCGTGCAGGGCAGACCAGCTCAAAGTTCGAGTCCCGCGACGAGCTGGTCTTTGGATCACCGTCATGCTGCCATCAACACTATCCTCGACTGCAACGTGATATGCAACGAGAAGCTTCCACGGGCAGCAAACGAGGCGTCATATATACAATCTAACCTGCACTACTAACGGCCGGACCATTTAAAAAGCCTCCATTTAGCCTACCGGCGCCATAGACTCAAGACATTAAAACGAAATGATCATCTTATAGGGGACGTTGGCAGGAACAGTCCATCTATATATCTCGTGCACTCCGTCATCTTCACAGTAGTCCATCATTACAACGTCATCGGGAAGGGTGTGAAGCACCTCCTCAAGGTCTTCCATTACGACATCGTCATCTGGAAGGGTGTGAAGCACCTCCTCAAGGTCTACCATTACGACATCATCATCGGGAAGGGTCTCGAGCACCTCCTCAAGGTCTACCATTACAACATCATCATCGGGAAGGGTGTGAAGCACCTCCTCAAGGTCTACCATTACAACATCATCATCGGGAAGGGTGTGAAGCACCTCCTCAAGGTCTACCATTACGACATCGTCATCGGGAAGGGTCTCGAGCACCTCCTCAAGGTCTTCCATTACGATATCGTTACCTACTACAGCAAGGCACTTTTTTGCTCGTTTAAACATAGTTGAATCTATATGGAATATTGATCGCTGCAAAACCGAGATGGTGAGAATATTGAGGTAGTTTTTGTCAGCCATAGGCGCCATAGGCTCAAGACATTAAAACGAAATGATTATCTTATAGGGGACGTTGGCAGGAACAGTCCATCTATATATCTCGTGCACTCCGTCATCTTCACAGTAGTCCATCATTACAACGTCATCTGGAAGGGTGTGAAGCACCTCCTCAAGGTCTACCATTACGACATCATCATCTGGAAGGGTGTGAAGCACCTCCTCAAGGTCTTCCATTACGACATCGTCATCTGGAAGGGTGTAGAGCACCTCCTCAAGGTCTACCATTACCACGTCATTGGGAAGGGTGTGAAGCACCTCCTCAAGGTCTACCATTACCACGTCATTGGGAAGGGTGTGAAGCACCTCCTCAAGGTCTACCATTACAACATCGTCATCGGGAAGGGTCTCGAGCACCTCCTCAAGGTCTACCATTACGACATCGTCATCGGGAAGGGTCTCGAGCACCTCCTCAAGGTCTTCCATTACGATATCGTTACCTACTATAGCAAGGCACTTTTTTGCTCGTTTAAACATAGTTGAATCTATATGGAATATTCATGGCTGCCAAACCGAGATGGTGAGAATATAGAGGTAGTTTTTGTCAGCCTCTTGGATCACCTTACTCCAACCTCTACATGCTCTACCTAACTCCAACCTCTACAACCTCTGCATCACCTAACTCCAACCTCTACAGCCTCTGCATCACCTTACTGACACCTCCACAGCCTCCAACTCCACCCTACTATTATATGGCCTACTAGGGTTTCACATAGCATGACCACATCATCCATGCTGTAATTGAAATATTAATCAATTTCTTATAATTCCTTACTTCCATTTTATGATTGATATATTGATTACATAAAATGATTACTTGAATTACATACTGCTAATTAATTACTTATGAATAATTACTTAATATTAATTCAATAATTACTTACTAACTAGTAGAACTGAGGCTTTACTACTCTGATTTCACATAGAATCAACACTTCTTCCATGTAATTCAAAACATTAAATACTTACTTATAATTAATTACTTTTAACTACTGATGATAACTTACAATTGAAAAATTAATTACCTACTAATTGTTACTAATCTGATTTCACCATCACTATCACTACCAACATCACCATCACCACCACTACTACAATCACCACCGCATCACCATAAACAACCACAATAACACCACCGTCATTATCATCACCAAATAATCACCACCACAATAACACCACCACCATTACCACCACTATATAACCAACACCACAATAACACCACCACCATTACCACCACTATATAACCAACACCACAATAACACCACCTAACAACCCATACAATCAGCCTTGTCTTTGTAAACTGACTCAACAATCCCCCAAACTAGGCAGCTATAGACCATATTATAGTTCTGTTAGTTAGGGTTAACGTGATAGCACTGTTCCTCTCACCAAGAAGCTGCCGTGAGCCAGGATCGAACTCACAACCTTTAAGCCACGAGCCAAGCACTTTACCACACAGCCACCCAGCCTCTGTGTCTTTGTATCTGTCGTTCCACTATTAGTAATTTATGAAGAAAACGCTCATAGTTCGATCGTTTATAATGATCCTTAAACACGTCAAAACTGATCCTTACGTGTCACAGGAAGTTAGGGAGAAATTAATGGTAGGAGAGAGAGAGAGAGAGAGAGAGAGAGAGAGAGAGAGAGAGAGAGAGAGAGAGAGAGAGAGAGAGAGAGAGAGAGAGAGAGAGAGAGAGAGAGAGATAACAAATAGATAAATCCTACACCACCACGGACACTCGAGGTGATGATCTGCCTTAATGCCATCCACACCAGCGGCGTTTCAACCACCTGCACCCAACACGCGGATCCAGAATGTGTGGGTGAAGGTGGTGATTGAACGTGTTAATTGTGTTACGCTGCACCAACACACACACACACACACACACACACACACACACACACACACACACACACACACACACACACACTACGTCCTTGCATCTATCCTTCGCCCACTGCATCTAAAAATAAACGTTCAATAGTGTCTTCAAAAAACCTGCAATTTGTCAAGAATACAGTTTCCTCTAACCTGCCCTCGTGTTAGGTTTAAGTATGCACACCCAAGCCTCAGCGGCGCCACCTGTGCGTTGCATCTCACCTTAATGAAACAATCCCTCATCACCTCCTAAACTCATGCAAAAATTTTCCTTCGCATACACTTTCTTCTTGACACAGCTATTGTTACCAAGAATAATAGCGCCTGTTCACCTCTCCCACCACCCTATAAAAAAAATAAAATAAATAAAAAATTGGAAAAGTTCTCCTGTCGTCCACTAGCTCTCATGTCTTTATCAACGAGACTGAAAACAATACCCTGAAGCACCTCTAAAAGGATACCTGGAATACACTTTTTACTGTATGGGAGTGGCAACAGCTGACACACACTATTTTTTCCGTCCCTTTGGTCATCCCTTTCATAGGAATATATGAAAAATAAATATTTCACACACCACATCGCGTCCTTCCCACTCACAGCAGCGCGATCGACTAGCGAACGTGATTTGCCAGACGTCCCACTTTCCAACCAATTCTGTGATCTCAAAAAAAATAATTAAAAAAATAATAAAATAATAATAAAACAAAACCAGCTGTGACATATCCCTCAATGCAATTCGTGTTTCTGTATTTGGTATAGAACTTTGAGACACACTACCACATCCACGGGAACAAGGCTTCACGTAACCTAACAATACTCAATAATATACAACTCTTGTTAAACGGAATATATATGCTGGTAAACTATAATATACATTTTTTTTTATATATTACTATACACAGCTAAATATTCCCTACAACTGTTAGGGTATTGGGCACTTAAATATTTGTTAGCATTGATGTATACGAATAAAAGTTTCAAACCCCTTCACTGAAACATTACATAATACTAGTGAACTCGCACCAACTCGTCCCTCATCATCTGAAATATTGTAAAAAGTCATGGAATCAAAAGTTGGTCTCATCATCATCACCACCTCATTTACACGCGCGCAAAATATTTCTTTCATTCCATTTTCCGTCACTGTTTTCAAGGATACAGCCGTCAAAACACACTCACGGCAGGGTGTGTGTGTGTGTATGTGTGTGTGTGTGTGTGTGTGTGTGTGTGTGTGTGTGTGTGTGTGTGTGTGTGTGTGTGTGTGGGTGGGTGGGTGGGTGTGTGTGGGTGTGGATGTGGGTGTGTGCGTGCGTGCGTGTGTGTGTGTGTGTGTGTGTGTGTGTGTGTGTGTGTGTGTGTGTGTGTGTGTGTGT
>JAPQNM010000042.1:2859062-2861562 GCA_029783475.1 Metacarcinus magister | reverse complement strand
ATCATCATCATCATCATCATCATCATCATCATCATCATCATCAATATCGGAATGATAACACAGAGCACATTGCGTTCAGATCACTGGCCACGTGGAGATTAAATTTGGGCACGTCTTTGTCTTATCATCATAAACATCATCATTAACATCATCATCATCATCATCATCATCATCATCATCATCATTGTTATTTGGGGTTGTCAACCACTTAGTAATGTATTCACCGCACACCCAGATTTTTCCAGACATAATATCAGGGTGGGCGGGATGGGGGTGAAGTGGGGTGGGGTGTGCGAAGGGGGTCAGGTGTGTGAAGGGGGTCAAGGTGTCTGTAAGGGGCTGTGGGGTGGGGGTGGTGTCAGCAGTAACACACAGCCATAACAGCATAATATTTCCCATCCTAGAGAGGTGACAAAGGAGATGTAAGTCCCGGCGCACCACGTCCAGCCTCCACCAAGGGCCTGAGGGTGGCAGCAGCTGGAGTGACAACCTTCATGTGGTAATTAGAGTATTCATTAAGCATTACTTATTATGGGTGTCATTGGCATTTTTTTTTCTCTCTCTCTCTCTCTCTCTCTCTCTCTCTCTCTCTCTCTCTCTCTCTCTCTCTCTCTCTCTCTCTCTCTCTCTCTCTCTCTCGCACACATTAAAAAGTGAAAATTGCTCATCAAATGAAGGGGAGAAGCATCATATTCATTTATTTGCATTTAATTAATTAATAAATGGGACATGTTCATTTTTTCGCAGGTAAACAGACCCGGACATCAGCCTTGAACGTGGATCTCAAACTCTATTGACTTAGCCTTGAAAAAAAAATTAAGTTTCCTCATTAAAACTGCAGCCAAATAGTTTTTCTTTAAGTTTTTTTTTCATCTCGCAAGAAATTAAAGTTCAAAATTTCTACAAATGAAAGCAAAAGTGCCTGACTAATAATAGCATAAACATGATAATGAAATAACTAACTAACATGTAAATATATATTTCATGACCACCATCTTTGCTTCCTTTCACTCAACACTCCTTCCTGGCTCTTCTCTTCTTCCTTCATTTTGTTCTGCCTCCTTTCTTCTATTTTCTTTTATCCTCCTTTTCCTGCTGCCATCCTTCATCATCTTCCCTCCTCCACCTCTGCCTCGTTCCACGTCCACACTTCCTCTTCCATCACCATCCTTCCTATCTATTTCTTTAGGCAAATTTGGGAGATTTAAATACCTGCAAGTAAATCGCTATTAGTCTACGCTCGGTCGGTCTCAGGGCCGGCAAGGGATTAGGCGGAGCTTTGTAGGAGCTTCCCAATCCCTGGGACGAGGAAAATATTTGCGCAAGTTTAAAGGTGTTAGAGCTAGATAGAGTAAATGAGTGTGATGCATTTACTATATAAGGAGGTATTTCCTGTGCACAATTTTTTTTCTCTCTCTTTCTCTCTCTCTCTCTCTCTCTCTCTCTCTCTCTCTCTCTCTCTCTCTCTCTCTCTCTCTCTCTCTCTCTCTCTCTCTCTCTCTCTCTCTCTCTCTCTCCACCACCCCGGAGGGACAGCACCTGTTTTCGTGTTCTCCCTAACACCTTCCCAGACGCTTGCCACTTGATAGCCATTAAGTGCTCAGCGTCACTTTTCTGTTTTCCTTCAGAAGCATAGTGTGAGACGGCCTTGGGCATCACCGAGGTGGGATTAAGCCATGAGTAGGATGGGCAAGTAAGGGCAGGGTGAAGAGGCAGAATAAAGCTGGAATAATCAGGAGCCATTGGTAATATAGCCGCCTCACGCCTTTTCGCAGTGCAATAAGGATTTTTTCCCATCTGCACTGATAATAAACTGGCGCGGACACCCCCAAAGCGGCAATGAGGGCGAGATAAAGATCACTGGAGTCCCCTTCCTTAGTCCTCCTCAGCAGGGGAGTGAGCGGAACCCTTCCCTCCAGCGTCCCATTTGGCCACACTTCCTTTCTTTGTCTTCATCTCCTTTCTCTTCGTCTTTCTAATTCCACTATCCGCCTCTACAGCCTCATGGTCCTTTAGAAACCCCACAACCACACAGGACAAAGGAACATCAGGAGGACCAGGTAACTAACTTTTCTGCCTGTTCTTGCTCCCGGGGATACACACGTGGAGTATCTTGAGGGTTATTACAGACTACTACTTCTTCCCTTTAATCAACAAGGGGCGGCAGCTTCCTCTCATCCTTCATCCTGGTCATGGTTTATCCTCATTTTTCATCTAGTAAGGCAGGAGGTGGCCATTCCTTTATTGCTTTCCTACCCACCCATCCACCGCCATCCTTCACCTATTATCCGTCCTCCTGCACCCTCCACAGCGTCCTTCCTGAACTCGTGGGCAAACCTCAGGCTTCACATCCCCGACTTTCATCCTTTAGAAGTGGCGGCCATTACCTCCTCGTTAACTGAGGCTACGCAAAGGCTGTGCGTTGAGGCGTGGACACCCAGGGACGTGGCTGCTGCTCGCACCTCAATCACGTCACAATGGAGGTCCACGCCACATCTCC
>JAPQNM010000042.1:2848605-2853605 GCA_029783475.1 Metacarcinus magister | reverse complement strand
CTTAACCTTGACCTTGTTCATGGGCTCCACCTTCTTCACTAACAATACTTCCAACGAAAGAAAGAAAAAGGAAACACGGATATAAATCGGATCAGTAATATTTCTTCTCTTCTCTCCACACAACCGAACGGAATGCGATCGAGTTAATCTATTTTTGAAGTGGCACTCGCGGATGATATTGATATTCTTGCAACACTTCATGATAATCCACCAGTAATTGTGTCGCTTTAATACACGGAGACCAGCTGGCGAGAACCCTGAGCATTGAGGGGAAGGTGGATGGAAGGACGAGGGTGGACGAGGAACGGATGAGAACAAGTGGAGAAAAAAGATGAGGTTTAGGACGATAAAGGCAAGGATAGGGATTGTGAGTAGGATGTGATGAGGGATGAGGTGGAGGTCGAGGGTGAAAAGGAGGACGAGGACAAAGAGAGGAATGAAGACGAGGAAGAGGACGAGTAGACTGAAATGTGGACACTGATGGCACTAAGGAAGACTAGGACGAGGATGGAAATTGAATGTGTCACCCAATCTGCTCAAAGTACTGGATGGCAAACTAAAAGCGACACATGGGAGTACATTCATGGAAGAAAGTTTGGTAGGTTTTCGTGCGATACCAATCAGTAGAGTTAGTCCATTCCCGGGGTAGGAAAGTTGCTGTGTTGCTCCGACCTGAGTGTTCGTAGGTATAGAAAAAATAATAATGATACTAAAAACTATTCCAGCGGAGTGGAACAACGATTACCTGTATGTGTGTCATTATGGTACAAATATACGTAGAAAACAGTGTCCAGTGGAAGTGTTGATTGTTGCACGATACAAATGCGATTATGTGTAAGAATAAAAACTTTCACTCGGGAAAATAAAAAAGTTATCTGACTTTTTTTCATCCAATGACTGGACAGAAATTAACATCAACGTCATGAAAATACTAAAATTGATAGTGAGAATGGGAAGGATGATAATATTGATGGTTCAAGAGCGTTATTTTTTTATTTATTTTTATGTGTGGGGAAGAATTAATCAGACAATAATCGCAACCGAGTTTAAGATAACTAGATCATTTTATAAAGATCAATGAAAATCTAATTACACTGTGGAAAGAAAATGTAACTTCTAAGTCTATTTTTCCCGCCAAAGATCACCACGAACTTCCTCGTTTCCAAAACACTCTTAAAAGTCTTATATTTTTCTTTCCTCAAGACTCCAGAAAAAAAAAAACGAACTGAACTACTCCCATTCAATTTGCAGCCTTTAGAAAGTTTCTGTACCTTATTTTTACATGATTAGTCCAATCAAGTAGCTCTTTTCACTACTCAATCAAATTAAAATATCTCACATCTCCCTTTTCTCCTAAGCAGCCTAATTAAAAAAAGAAAGACTTTATAAAATTTCTCAAAGCCTTAAGCCAACCCCTTGACCCTCCTGGAGCCAAGTCGCGGCCTCCAAGTTTATAAGAGTGTGGGAAGATGAGTTAGCGGCACGACACCCGGCAGGGGACGATTGGCTTACCTAAGGAACGCCTAACGAGGGGACGGATCACCTATTCCAGGAAGAAACCATTAAGAAATCCAAATAACCAGGAAACAAGATTGAAAGGGAACCAATTGGGAGACGGTACGAGTTATGTAAAAGAAGTAGTCGATCACGTAACGACCCACATAATACGAAGTCAGTCCAAGAGCGAGTCAATAAAGTAAGAAATAGTTAACAAGGTTGTAATTAAACGGAAAAGCAAATCAGGAAGATTCAAACATTTTGTCTTCATCTCATTAGGAAACGTTTTTTGTTAATCAACCAGAAAACGAACTGACAAGGAGATTAAACTAACTAGATTGAGGAAAAAAAGGATGAATACAGAGAGGTGAATTGACCAAGATATCAGGTAGTTAGAATATTATATAAACAAGATGTGTATTAAGATAACAAGGAGATGTGAAATGCATTAACGAGTCAATGAGTTAACTAATGCATGAATTAACCAAAAGTTTTAAAGGCGAGTGAGCTTAAGAATGAGGCAACTAAGAGATGAGCGAGATGAAAGTTCACTAAATGACGAATCAGTCTCAGGACGATTAATTAAAGATAACTTGACAACATAAGGAGACTCAAGCAAGAAAATAAGAATATTGTGTACAACAATCTCGCTGTACACTATGATCGGTTGACGCATCACCAGAAGGACTAGTAATTCAAGGGTACGAACGGGTCACCGCGGGGACGGAGACAACCTTCAGGGACCAGCTGACCAGAAGGCGAAGTTACCAATACTGAAGGAAGTTATAATGGAAGTGGGAGGAGCTACCTCATTAGTCTTCACGATGTCAAACATGCCCGAGGAAAGACTTATAAGAACGTGCTGAGGATCATGTCTACCTGTCTGTATGTCTGTATGTATGTACAAAGGAGTACATAGGAAGAATAGACAGCAACAGTCCTACTGGAGCTAGCGAGGCTCTCCGTGTGACTATATTCTACTACTATAATATCTATTTGATAGAGACAAAAGGAAAGCAAAGTGGATATGCATAATTTTACATTTATTAAAATCAAGTTTCATTTTACCACTTTTCTTACCAACTGACTAAGATATCAAGGTTAGATTGTAATTGTATTTTTTTTCCGCGGTTGTAGTTATTCTACTCGTAACATTTGTATTGTCGGCAAATTTTTATATTTTACACGTAATGACTTCATCGATATCACTGACATAAATTAGAACAAGAATAGAGCCAAGTACTGAACCCTGCGGCCAGTAAGATAAATTACTGTTTATGTATGTATGTCTGTCTGTATATCTTTCTGTCTGTCGGTCTGTCTGTTGGCTAGAGTGACTTAGAGATAGGATTAGCGATTAAAAAAAAAGATATACAGAGTGACTATAATGACTCATGGGTGAAGAGTTTAGCTACAATGTAAAAATTCAAAATTGTGTGAGAAACATATATGGAAACTCAAAGCTGTTTCATATACAGTGGCATAACTATGATATATATGAATTAAGTAAGAATATGATTTAGAAAAGAGAAAACAACACAACAAAGACACACAAAAAACTATTAAGACATAACAAGATAATATGAACACAATATACTTTCAAATACCAATAAAATACGAAACCAACTGACCTGCCTTGATAAAATGGGTCAAGGCACAAGGAATAATAATAAGTGACCTTGGGAAGGGTGTGAGAGGCCGTGCTAAGTGGCGCAGCGTGAGGCAGTCAAGAAGTGTTAGTGTGTGCCAAGAGGAACCCGAAACATGGGCCACCAGCGACCTTGGGTGTCACTTGAGGTTTTGTGGGCGTAGGAGGCACGTTCCTGTGTTGACTTACGATAAAAGGAGGAGGAAGAGGAGGAGGAGGAGGAGGAGGAGGAGGAGGAGGAGGAGGAGGAGGAGGAGGAGGAGGAGGAGGAGGAGGAGGAGGAGGAGGAGGAGGAGGAGGAGGAGGAGGATAAAGCAGCGTAAGCTCTTCTGGCAACAACGAAACACCTGGAAGAGAAAGTGCAGGAAATTTTTACAGGATAAGGATATGCAACGAGGATGATAAAAAGGAAAAATATAGCCCATAAAAGGATCCCTGGCACTAAAAGTTTTGGAAAGGAGGTAAGCAATAGCAGGATGATATAAAAACATACGGGAATGAATAAAAGAGGGACATAAACTAACAAAAATAACATACATACAAATGAGCTTAATCAGTAATCGAAGAGAAAATATTAGGAATGTGTTTTTTCTTTCATTATTTCCAATCCGTCATCTCACACTTCTTCACCTTGGGAACAGGGAGGCGTTTCGAGAAGATTACGTTCATAAAAAACACTATCTAGATTACATTATGTTTCGTCTCCACTTTCAGCTGACTCTGCCTCACTCAATCACGGCTGAACCTCGTTGAACAGTTCTCTGTCTCTTTTATGTCACCGTGTTGCAGTTTACGAGAGTGGCGCCTTCACCCTCCCTCCACCCCCTTCCACCCCTCATTCCCTTCCCTCCTTCCGTTCCACATATAAGTTGTATCCACCACAGTTAATGTTTTTTTTTTCTTTTTTTCTTTCTTTACTTGTTCTTTTTTGTTCTCTTTGTAAATTCAAGTCATTTAATGTTTTTCTCTATGTATTTGACGTTTTTTTTTATGACCTTCTGAAAGTTTTGTTTTTAAATCCTCTTTCTTCAACACTAACATGTAAAGAAAGATAGAAAGAAAAAGAAAAAAAAAGTAATATACACATATATACATGACTCGGCCCATATCCCACTCCCCCCCCTCTCCCCCCCGTAGAGTTTCTATCTGGGGAGAGGCCTCGAAATGTCTCCAGGTCAGACCAGCCACAAGGTGAGGCCATGAGGAGTCCTGAAATTTCTTAACACTTTCCCTTTATTAACTTCTGCAACAGTCACGGTCATGTCTATTTTCCTATTTGAAGAACATCACCTCTCCTTTTCCAAGCCTCACCATTTCTTTCCTGAGACGCATAATAGCGTCTAAAACTACTGACAATAATGATATTTCTCTTTCTTCTTTTTTCTTCTATCGTCATTTTCAAACCAAAGTTGTCTGTCGTCTCTATCAACAGCACGGCCTTGAAACTTAAGAATGTTCTATCATCAGACTGACTTAAATGTAACAATTTGACTTAATTAAATCATCTCTGCTGTATAGTTTTAATTTAATTCCTTCGAGTATGTGGGTAAAATACTTAGACTATTTACTTAACATTCAAAGTAGAGTGGATCAAGACTCATTTTCCTTTTCCTGAAATCTTCAATTGTTCTTCTCAACTATACTCTTCCAGTTGTCGCACTGCTCCATATTGGGCCTTGTTTGGCTGCTCGTAGCTAAGAATCTCAACTGGAAATGTCATACTGTAGCTCTTGTTAAATCAGCTTCCTAGAAATTGAGTGTTATGTGTCGGTTCCGTCAATTCTTCGCCTCCTTGACACTAATACATTACAAGTTATATCCACTCCTGCACTCAGTAAGCCACCCATTTATACAG
>JAPQNM010000042.1:2831105-2843605 GCA_029783475.1 Metacarcinus magister | reverse complement strand
ACTTGAATACTGTGTCCCTCCTTCCTCCTCCTTCTACCCTCCTTCTTTTTTTCCCTTTTTTCTTCCTTCCTCCTTTCACTTCGTGGCCACTCCATAAAGGCAGCCGAAGAAGGACTTAACGAGGCAAAGAATGGTTAGATTTTTTCACCCTCTCTCTTATTTTTTTCCTTTTCCTCTCTTTCCTTTCCAGAGCAGGAGAGGGAATGGAAAAATATATCGGATTTAGCATATTATCAGGAGGAAATGTTTATATTTTTTGTGAATATTCTCTTAATGTTTTTTTTTGGGGGGGGGAAATTACCTATATGTATGCAAGTGAAACATACAAACTTACTTTCTATGTGTGATGGGAATTTAGTCGACAAGTTTTGGGGAAGAACATGGGTTGAATTTCGTGTGTGTGTGTGTGTGTGTGTGTGTGTGTGTGTGTGTGTGTGTGTGTATGTGTGTGTGTGTGTTGACTTTTTTTTTGTTTTGTTTTTATCTCCCTTTCTCTCTCTCTCTCTCTCTCTCTCTCTCTCTCTCTCTCTCTCTCTCTCTCTCTCTCTCTCTCTCTCTCTCTCTCTCTCTCTCTCTTTCTCATTTGTGTATTCATATATATGCTGCACCATTACACACGCACGGATCCGCGGACTCCAATGAAATTTTATATAGAAAAAAAATAAGATGCGAGAAAACAGAAGGAAAAAGGCGAGTCGAAGCGAAAATCAAATAAAGAAATAAATATTTATATAAACATTGCGCTTTCACGACATTTCTTTTCTTTTATTCGTATTTATATTCACTCATGGGAACGAATTTGACTTTACTTTCTGTGGAACCTGACAAACCTGAACCCAATGCAACACAAGGTAATGTTAAAGATGAGGTGCTGTCAGGGAGAAGGGCAGGTTAGGGTAGCCTTCACCTCTTCCTTAAACTATGCTTTATGTCTCGTCTCCAGTAACTCACTAACCCTTCCTAAGACAAGCTAGCACACCCTCCACGTTACCATAGGCGTGATTCAGATGATGTTATTAGTATGATTTACCGAACATTGATGACTAGGTTGAAGGTAAATAAGCTACCAGATCATGAACGTAGTGTGCTAATAATCATTTCATTTTCACCACAACATACAAGAAGCAAGTGGACAGAAAAAATAAGTAAGGATACACTCTAGGCTTGATGACGTACAGATAAGAATATAATTAAACAAGCAAATGGAGACATGTTTAAAAAGAATAAATAAAAAGAGTATGAACGTTTGCTATTGAAATGCATTAATTACAACAAAGGAAAAAGGAAAAAAAAATTATGAATTACTTTTGAGCTGAAACACTTTTGTTGTTTAATGTTTACCGACAGCATTCATATATATATATATATATATATATATATATATATATATATATATATATATATATATATATATAATTATTTATGTATGCTGTTGTAGGCAGGTCGTTCTGTATAATACGACTCGCTGATTAGAATCTCAATGAGGAACACGGCACGGAAGTAACACTGGAATGGATGACTGGGTACCACTAAAATAAAAGGAAAAAAAAGCTCGGTCTATATGGACTCGGAACTAATATTATCTTCACCAATTAAAAAGTTTCATTTTGCAGTGCAGACGTCACGTAACTTTCCTGCACTCTTGTTGGCGCCTCACTTCTCTTACTCTACTGATGTTTTTGTTTTCAATGCTCAGCAGGAGAATTGATAGAAAACTGTATCGAACACTGTGTATCTAATCTTAAAGCTACATAGTTGACGTAGTGCAATAACTCAGTCCAAAAGAAGGTAACTTGACCAGAGAAGAAAAAGAAAGAATATAATTGTTTTTCATTTGTATACTGCTTGGTGTAGATTTTTACTTGTCCAGAGCTGTAGTGGTACAGTTCAAACACACACACACACACACACACACACACACACACACACACACACACACACACACACACACACACACACACACACACCTACACCTACACCCACACCCACACCCACACACACACTCATAAAGGATTACTGGTCACAAACTCCTGTCTACATTTAAGATCACAGTTACTCGATCAATTGAACTGAAGCTGCAGCGTGAATGGAGACCAGGACAGATAATCGTCTCGCTGGGTGAACGAAAACTATCACAATAACTACCAAAACAAAGGCAAAGTCAAAATAATTATAATAAAAAATTGCCTCACTTCAAATAGCGACTTTCAAATACCCAAAAATTTTCTTTCGGTGCTTCCTCTTCCTCTCCCACAAAATTATCTTCCCTTCCCTCGTACCAGCCCAGATGCCAACGCCCCCCCCCCCTTTCCCCTACCTCCCACCTCCCATCTTCATCTCCTTGTGGCCTCTCACCTTTCATTTATCATTCTTCCTCTTCCCATGTCTCGTTACCTACATATCCCTCCGTTATCTCACACTCTTCCTCCTGCTTCTCTTCCTTTTCTTCATTCTCCCACGTTCCCTATCCATCAAGCCTTCACTTTTTATACTTTTTCATCAATACATCAGCAAGTTTTGAGTTGCAGTACATATATGAACATAAATAAAGCCTTTTTTCACCTTCACATTTGCGTTCATCTGATTATAGTTGAGAGAAAGGTGATCCTTCAAAAACATATCTTGAAAACGCTGTGTGGTAAGAGCTGGGAGGAGAGAGGTGTCGAGATCTGCAAAGCGTGTTGGAACCTTCCTTTCAGAGCTGACAAGGAATCCTGCAAACACACTCCAAGGCACTCACACCCTCGTCCAGGTACCTACACCGCTTGGCAGGTGCGGCTGAGTCTTACCTAACGACCGCTGAGAAGGCTTGTGTTATCCCGAGCAGTGTTGGTTTGGCTGTAATGAGTCACTTTACTTTACTACAGACTGACTTGCTCGAAGGTCTATTTCAGCTATGTTTTTTTACCGCTACCACCACCACCACCACCACCACCACCACCACCACCACCACCACCACCACCACCACCACCAGTATCATCCGTTTAGCTCGCTGCTGCACAAACACACGCCTTTTCGTTTTTCAGTCACCTACTAGCTTCCTTTTTTTTCCATGCACTTCGTTGAGTATAGTTTCAATTGATGGTTGATTGACGCGGCGACAGAAAGAATGAGTTACAAAGACAAATGGCCAGAAACCTTTCACCCACACACGCAAATGGAAAGTAATATTGTCTTTTAACCAATGAACTTATAAAACAAATAGTGAAGAGAATGATGAAATGAGTCAAATTATTCCTACCTTTCTATAATGCGAGCAGTTTATAATAATTAATAAAATATGATGTATTTGATAACGAAGTCCTGGAGAGCAAATTCTTCAATATTATTATAAACAAAATATAAGATATAAAATAATCCATGACAGGAAGACGTTATGCATCAAACATACAATACAGAATAGAACTACAAATGAATATATGTAACAATATTCAGTGAGCAAGTAATCCTAATCAATAATATATCTAAGTTATGTATATTACAATATGAATAAGAATGTTCCAGTGTGTTGCTGTGGGCTGTGAGAGTGAGTGGGTGTGTGTATTATCTTTAAGGTGCAGGTAAAGACTGTGTTGGATCTGGCAACACTGCACACCACTTGGAAACTCTTTTTTCAACCTTATCTAGAGTGAAACAGCTTAAAGCAGACGAGATATAAACACAACTACTTGCACACGCACTGAATAACACACACACACACACACACACACACACACACACACACACACACACACACACACACACCCCTTCCCTTCCCAGCATCCCTTCCTACGAGCCTGTCTCTCCCCCGCCTACAAAGTTGTCTTTTCTCAGCTGCCTCATTTAGCTCCCGCCACATCGCCGCTGAAAACCCGAGGCAACTGAAGCAGCAAACGACTGATGTGGACAGCTTGGAAACGTAATTCAGTAGTTAGTTAAAGTTATATGGTTAGGTAACTTTGTCATCACTGTTACTGTCGTTGTCATTGCTATTGTTGTTGATGCTATTGTTATTTTTTTTTTTCTCTCTCTCTCTCTCTCTCTCTCTCTCTCTCTCTCTCTCTCTCTCTCTCTCTCTCTCTCTCTCTCTCTCTCTCTCTCTCTCTCTCTCTCTCTCTCTCTAACGTTTCCTTTCCGGTTGGTCTCTCCTTCCCTAGCATCACCTCCCGCTGAGCCGTGAACCTTAGGCTAGCCACAGTCACTACCACTAACGACCCTTACGTAGCACCACGACCTGCCTCCCACCACCCTCTATCCAAGACTGAGCGGTGCCGGTGCCTCCCCATCTACATCCCACCACCCTATTGGCAAACTTACAGTACTCTCTAACGATACCACACCACCCCTGGTATATATACGTCCACATACAGCCCCCAGACAGTACTCTACACCCACCCACCCACCCACCTCACCACCACCACCACCACCACCAGCATCACAGGACCCTCAAATGCTCACACGCCCTTCCCATGCTCACTCACTCGTCCAACGCCCACCCTAAAAATTTAACAACTATATATCTTTTTTTTTTCTTCTTTTTTCAGGTTTTCTGTTTCTTTATCTATGTATTTATTTATTGATATTTATATTTATGAATGTATTGTTATCTGTTTACCTCTTTACTTGTAGTCTGTCTGTGTTTCTGCATCTCTCTCTCTCTCTCTCTCTCTCTCTCTCTCTCTCTCTCTCTCTCTCTCTCTCTCTCTCTCTCTCTCTCTCTCTCTCTCTCTCTCTCTCTCTCTCTCTCTCTCTCCGTCTATACCATGCAGGAAGGCTGTGGAGAAAGAATATATTAAAATGATTCCAACTCCTGCAGATTCAACAGAAAAGTCACCCAAGAAGAGTATGGATTCCATTTTAAAAAGAAAACTTTGAAGCAGCTTCGATAAGTTTTTTTTTTTGGCTACACTGTATTTGAGGTGTGGCGTGGGAGGTGGAGGGAAAAAAAAAACATATATAAAGAGAACTGACTATTCCAATATTTTCCATTAAAGAATATGAAAGAAAAAACAACAACAACAATGTGTGTATTATAGCAGACTTTCTTAATACATATGTATAAAAAAAAAAAAAATACGAAGAAAAAACACGGTGCTGTAAATAAATAATTTGAGGAATTGAAATCATCACCACCACAACCACAATCACCACCATCATCACCACTATCACTACCACAATCACTATCACCATCACTATCACCATTATCACAGTAAATATCACTGTTCATTTCAATCCGATAGTCAGTATTGTTAAAAATGTTCTGCTCTCTCTCTCTCTCTCTCTCTCTCTCTCTCTCTCTCTCTCTCTCTCTCTCTCTCTCTCTCTCTCTCTCTCTCTCTCTCTCTCTCTCTCTCTCTCGCTAACATAACACAAAAAAATGAGGAAAACAAATAACGCCATAGAATCCATACATCACTCGATAGAGGTCAATTCTGTTCAATAGTTCCACACAAGGACGTGGTGTGTGTGTGTGTGTGTGTGTGTGTGTGTGTGTGTGTGTGTGTGTGTGTGTGTGTGTGTGTGTGTGTGTGTGTGTTGGTGCAGCGTAACACAATTAACACGTTCAATCACCACCTTCACCCACACATTCTCGATCCGCGTGTTGGGTGCAGGTGGTTGAAACGCCGCTGGTGTGGATGGCATTAAGGCAGATCATCACCTCGAGTGTCCGTGGTGGTGTAGGATTTATCTATTTGTTATCTCTCTCTCTCTTTCTCTTTCTCTTTCTCTCTCTCTCTCTCTCTCTCTCTCTCTCTCTCTCTCTCTCTCTCTCTCTCTCTCTCTCTCTCTCTCTCTCTCTCTCTCTCTCTCTCTCTCTCTCTCTCCTACTATTAATTTCTCCCTAACTTCCTGTGACACGTAAAGATCAGTTTTGACGTGTTTAAGGATCATTATAAACGATCGAACTATGAGCGTTTTCTTCATAAATTACTAATAGTGGAACGACAGATACAAAGACACAGAGGCTGGGTGGCTGTGTGGTAAAGTGCTTGGCTCGTGGCTTAAAGGTTGTGAGTTCGATCCTGGCTCACGGCAGCTTCTTGGTGAGAGGAACAGTGCTATCACGTTAACCCTAACTAACAGAACTATAATATGGTCTATAGCTGCCTAGTTTGGGGGATTGTTGAGTCAGTTTACAAAGACAAGGCTGATTGTATGGGTTGTTAGGTGGTGTTATTGTGGTGTTGGTTATATAGTGGTGGTAATGGTGGTGGTGTTATTGTGGTGTTGGTTATATAGTGGTGGTAATGGTGGTGGTGTTATTGTGGTGTTGGTTATTTGGTGATGATAATGGCGGTGGTGTTATTGTGGTTGTTTATGGTGATGCGGTGGTGATTGTAGTAGTGGTGGTGATGGTGAAATCAGATTAGTAACAATTAGTAGGAAATTAATTTTCAATTGTAAGTTATCATCAGTAGTTAAAAGTAATTAATTATAAGTAAGTATTTAATGTTTTGAATTACATGGAAGAAGTGTTGATTCTATGTGAAATCAGAGTAGTAAAGCCTCAGTTCTACCAGTTAGTAAGTAATTAATGAATTAATATTAAGTAATTATTCATAAGTAATTAATTAGCAGCATGTAATTCAAGTAATCATTTTATGTAATCAATATATCAATCATAAAATGGAAGTAAGGAATTATAAGAAATTGATTAATATTTCAATTACAGCATGGATGATGTGGTCATTCTATGTGAAACCCTAGTAGGCCATATAATAGTAGGGTGGAGTTGGAGGCTGTGGAGGTGTCAGTAAGGTGATGCAGAGGCTGTAGAGGTTGGAGTTAGGTGATGCAGAGGTTGTAGAGGTTGGAGTTAGGTAGAGCATGTAGAGGTTGGAGTAAGGTGATCCAAGAGGCTGACAAAAACTACCTCTATATTCTCACCATCTCGGTTTGGCAGCCATGAATATTCCATATAGATTCAACTATGTTTAAACGAGCAAAAAAGTGCCGTGCTATAGTAGGTAACGATATCGTAATGGAAGACCTTGAGGAGGTGCTCGAGACCCTTCCCGATGACGATGTCGTAATGGTAGACCTTGAGGAGGTGCTCGAGACCCTTCCCGATGACGATGTTGTAATGGTAGACCTTGAGGAGGTGCTTCACACCCTTCCCAATGACGTGGTAATGGTAGACCTTGAGGAGGTGCTTCACACCCTTCCCAATGACGTGGTAATGGTAGACCTTGAGGAGGTGCTCTACACCCTTCCAGATGACGATGTCGTAATGGAAGACCTTGAGGAGGTGCTTCACACCCTTCCAGATGATGATGTCGTAATGGTAGATCTTGAGGAGGTGCTTCACACCCTTCCCGATGACGTTGTAATGATGGACTACTGTGAAAGATGACGGAGTGCACGAGATATATAGATGGACTGTTCCTGCCAACGTCCCCTATAAGATGATCATTTCGTTTTAATGTCTTGAGCCTATGGCTGACAAAAACTACCTCAATATTCTCACCATCTCGGTTTTGCAGCGATCAATATTCCATATAGATTCAACTATGTTTAAACGAGCAAAAAAGTGCCTTGCTATAGTAGGTAACGATATCGTAATGGAAGACCTTGAGGAGGTGCTCGAGACCCTTCCCGATGACGATGTCGTAATGGTAGACCTTGAGGAGGTGCTTCACACCCTTCCCGATGATGATGTTGTAATGGTAGACCTTGAGGAGGTGCTTCACACCCTTCCCGATGATGATGTTGTAATGGTAGACCTTGAGGAGGTGCTCGAGACCCTTCCCGATGATGATGTCGTAATGGTAGACCTTGAGGAGGTGCTTCACACCCTTCCAGATGACGATGTCGTAATGGAAGACCTTGAGGAGGTGCTTCACACCCTTCCCGATGACGTTGTAATGATGGACTACTGTGAAGATGACGGAGTGCACGAGATATATAGATGGACTGTTCCTGCCAACGTCCCCTATAAGATGATCATTTCGTTTTAATGTCTTGAGCCTATGGCGCCGGTAGGCTAAATGGAGGCTTTTTAAATGGTCCGGCCGTTAGTAGTGCAGGTTAGATTGTATATATGACACCTGGTTTGCTGCCCGTGGAAGCTTCTCGTTGCATATCACGTTGCAGTCGAGGATAGTGTTGATGGCAGCATGACGGTGATCCAAAGACCAGCTCGTCGCGGGACTCGAACTTTGAGCTGGTCTGCCCTGCACGCCACCCACTAGGCCGCCGCCTCCCCTAGTGACGTACACATGAAATACTGTGAACATGTGCAAGAATAGGGCGACGATTGTCCTATACGTATGGGAGTTCCGGAGATAATGTGGACGAATCACGATACTAGGATTGACAATGAGGATTGCAGGAAGGGAGGGCATGCGTTATACACCAGAGGATAAGCCTCTCATACACGCTTCGTTTTAACTGACTTCCGACTGACGGAACCAGTTTGAACCGGTTTCTTCAGGCCAGTTTGAGCGTTTATGGGGATATTTTGAACTGAAGGCAGGCCGGAAAGGCCTGCATTACTGTGGTGGTGATGACCCGCGGCTTGCTGGATGACGCCCGAGACCTGGTGGTGTTGGTGAAGGTGTGGCGGGGTGCTGGCCCCCACACCTCCTTCATGGGGAACATGCAAGGGTACCTGGCCTCTGCCTGGTGGCTGGGCTCTCTTAAGGTGGCTGCTGCACGGGAGCCACTCGCAGAGTGCGGCGTTCTCGCCGATATCGGGTGGGTGGACATGCTGGTGGTGGTGGTGGTGGTGGACGTGAAGGTTAGGTTGACCAACGTGCACGAGCACATCAAGCTGGCCGACGCGGAACACGCGGCCTTCGTGGCAATGGTCGTGGTGAGCCTGGCTTGCCTGGTGGTGGTGCCAGTGTGCGGCGCCCCTGTGGTGTTGTGCTGCTGCTGGGCACGGAACACACTGGCGCGGCACCTGCTGCAGCCACGGGTGGACATCTTAAACGCCACCACTCTGTTGATGTGTTTGACTACACCAAACGTAGAAAGTTGCACATCAAGGGTGGCAAGGCCAACGTGATGGAGTGTTACGCTGCCGTCCGAGCCTTGCTGGCTAAGTGGCGGCCACGCGAGGCAACCATCAAGAAATGGCCGCTCGCTGTATTCTTTGAACCACTTTGAATCACCTCCAAGGAAAGTTTGAGTTGTTACGGTAAAGGAGGTGGCGTAAACTAACATGTCAGTTCTTTGGCCGTGTATGGGGCGGCCTGCAGTCCAGGCGTCAGTTCCACACCAACCGTAGTGGTATCCTCATAGGATCCGTATACTGTGGCTGCCGGAATGGCCGTGTCTCGAGAGGATAATTTTTTTTTGGGGTGAATTCATCGATATGAATGCGCTAGTCACCAAAGGATAGAAGTAACCTTCGCCTGCACCGAAACTCTTTCCCTGGTGTCGGGGAGGAGAAAAGCCTGCACCGTGTAAGGCTTCGGTGTACAAACCTTCCTGCGTCCCATCACGTAATACTTGTTAAGGTTTGAATTATTATGGTAAAACTTGGTTTGTTCTGGAATTATTAAATATTCCATCCTGCCTTTACTAAATTGGCTGTAATTTCATTAATCATAGGTGTATACATATTTCTCTATTCTTGGTAATCACAAGCATACTTTTTCTTGTTACTTTTTTCATGAAATAAGTGATACTTGAATAAAAAAAAAAAAGTTGAATTTTTACTTTTATTTTCCATTGCAAATATCACCATTTTGTATTGGTTGAAGGTGACCAGTGGACTACGACGTGAGAGGAGAGTAAGGTCACACACACATACACATTAACACTCCCCAGACAGTGTTTGAGAGAGAGAGAGAGAGAGAGAGAGAGAGAGAGAGAGAGAGAGAGAGAGAGAGAGAGAGAGAGAGAGAGAGAGAGAGAGAGAGAGAGAGAGAGAGAGAGACTGTATATACTGTAGATATATTATAAAACAACCAGATAACGATAAACAAACCATAAAATTTATCCTCTAGGTATCTGCGTGACGGATGCTCGTATCAAAGGGAATTAATGCTGCAAATATATCTTGTCACTGTTTGTTTTTATATTATTTTTCCCGCGTGATGAGAGGGTCGGAGGCAGAATGTACAATTGCCAGGGGCTAGAAACGTAATTACCGAGTGCTGGAGGAAGGGAGGGAAGGAAGGGGGATTGTGAAGGGGAAGGTGAAGGGATGGGAGTTGTAGAAGGGTGGGGATGTAGGGGCTTAACGAGCTCTCTAAACTTATGATTCTTTGTTTAACTCTCTCTTTCTCTCTTTCTCTCTCTCTCTTTCTCTATCTCTCTTCTCCATTCGCTTATCTGTCGATCTTTATTCCATTTTTCTGTTAAATGTTTACCGAAGTTTATGTTTTGCGTTGATCATCTCCGTCCATTAGTCTATTGACACACTCAGCAATATTTTTACCCTCACCAGACGGACTGCAAACTCAGTAATTGCCTTCATAAACTTTACTTGTCCCTCCCGGCAAAATACACACAAGTAGGTCATGTTGCACTAGTCATGTTGCGTCAGGTCATGTTGCGTTAGGTCATGTTGTGTTAGGTCATGTTGCGTCAGGTCATGTTGCGTTAGGTCATGTTGTGTTAGGTCAGTTCACATACTCCAACTTCTGCTAGGAAATAAAAAAAAATAATAATCGTTACAAGGATATGAATTAATTGCTTCTTTTGTTATGTAGAGTTAAGTTAGTACTATGATATATTTTTTTTTTTATTTTATTTTTTTTTATTTATTTATTTTTTTGGAACTGACGATGAATATAATTGCATGTCGTTTTCATTTTTATACAGTTTTTTTCCTACCCAACGCAACTCACTTTTTCTCTCTTTTTATGTAACTCCATTTCTCTCACACTTTTCCTTCCCTGTAATTTATTTTCATTTCACTTTTTAGCTCTAGTGAGTAATTTTTCCTCCAGTCTTATTTTTTCCCAGCGTCACATTTATCATTTTCCTCCACGTTGGTCTTTCTCCCTCTCTTTTTTCCCTTGTTTTTTTTTTTATTCTCTTCTCATTCTCTCGTAACTCATATTTTCAAAGTTTTTTTATTTTTTTTTATTATGTGTGGTGCATACGTGTTAGTTCCCTTTATGCATGTTCTTTACCTTCGTGCTGCTCCTCCCCTTGCTTCCCTCACCTGTCACCTGTCTACCTCACACTCACACACACACACACACACACACACACACACACACACACACACGTCACCCGCCTCCTTACTTGACCTTCACTCACCCAGTTTGTCGTCTGATTGGATGAAATTGCTAACTTTCTCCATCACAGGTGAGGTGAGACCTTACCTAGCCGGGGATTGAAATGCATTGCAAGAGTAAGTTTCGGGTGTGCAATGGTGGGTGTAGGAGTGAGAATGTGGGTGGGTGAGCGATGAGGGATGAGGAGTTTATCATAGTAGTAGTAATAGTAGTAGTAGTAGTAGTAGTAGTAGTAGTAGTAGTAGTAGTAGTAGTAGTAGTAGTATAGTAGTAGTAGTAGTAGTAGTAGTAGTAGTAGTAGTAGTAGTAGTAGTAGTAGTAAAATAAAAAGGATTATAATTGAATAGAACATGTTAATAGACAGAAAGCGTTACGTTTATACGCTTAAAGATAGGAATTCAATAGCTACAGGTAAATTGATATTATATTTTTATGCTATAGAATCATTTTTTGTTCCACCAGCAGGTAATTTTCACACTCACGGCATCGCTGACTCACTCTTGCTATTGATTACTCCATTAACGACAGGTAGATGACCACACTATATATTTTTGTGTGCACACCTCCACTACTAATTACATTACCTGGCCGGCAGCAGTGCATCATTTCTTTTATATTTAAGTTTTGCTCCGTGACGCATTTTACTTTAGGTAATGAAATGCATTGAATTCCCTTTTTTTTTAATGTGTGTATGTGTATGTGTTTTCATCTGATAAAACGTTCAGTGTTTCCGATTCTAAAAATATATATATTTTTTTTCTGCGTTGCCTTTCGTTTTGGTTTTCTCTCCCTACGTGTTCCAGTTATTGTTGCTGGAAACTGGTTTGAAAGTATAATAAGAATGATAATGATATGCGTACTGGCACACACACACACACACACACACACACACACACACACACACACACACACACACACACACACACACACACACACACACACACACACACACGCACACACACACACACACACACACACAAAAGCCAGTGTTGTCCCATCATCACCACCACCATCACCACCACCACCATCACCACCACCACCACCACCACCATCACATACAATTTCCTGACCGTCCATTTGTAGTCCTGTTAACTCAGTACTGTTAGCTGTTTGTCAAGCGCTCTCTCTCTCTCTCTCTCTCTCTCTCTCTCTCTCTCTCTCTCTCTCTCTCTCTCTCTCTCTCTCTCTCTCTCTCTCTCTCTCTCTCTTCCTTTTTGTAGCACCAATACCGTTTTCTCCATATTATGTTTTTATTGTACATACGTGTAGCTTCCCCAGTTGTGTAAAAATGAATGGTCTACTAACAAAAATAATAGAGAAAAA
>JAPQNM010000042.1:2816105-2826105 GCA_029783475.1 Metacarcinus magister | reverse complement strand
GATGCTGCTGCTATGATGATGACGATGACTAGACGGATGATGATTTAAGGCTATGAAGAGACCTTATTTATGTTGTAACTTTCAGTGTCTCTGCATCACCACCAACAACACATTCTTCGTGATTTAATTTAGAGACGAATTCCTGCGTTTCTCCCACATTAACCATTTTTTTATATCCATTAAATACTCCTCTGCACTAATAGAACTTATATGATCAGCATAAAAAACACTCCCATTATATACACTGTTATAAATCGTTAACTAGTAAAGGTAAATCCAGGTACTGCGCTGGCAAACTAACAAGTATTCTACCTCGATCCTCAACTTCTCAACTTCATCCCCTTTTCCTTTGAGTTTGTGGATAAAAATTATTTACCCCAGGATAGAGGGATGACTGTTGTATCGAGTTATTTCAGTTTTCCTTTCCCAGGCTCTCCCACGTACCCACTCACAGCTGCAGGCAAGGCGGAAGGGTAGTGTGGCTTGTTTTGGTAGAACACTTACTCTCGAGGCACGAATTTAAACCGAGTCTGGTGAATTGTAAAGTAGGAGAGATAAGCGATAAGCGATAAGCACTACATCACAGTAATAATTTCAAAGTGTCTCCTCGCCTCCCATTCATCCACGCAACTTGAAATCTTATCAGAACTTTTGTGATAATTCTTTCAGGACTTAGAACTAATTTTTCCGATCAGTTTTCTTGGTGTGTTTTAAGTATATTTATGGCTGATTCATATTGTTAATGGTGCAAGCATAGTGATCCTGAAGACTGTTATTATTAATCATACGTAGACCAGTTTTATCATTATCCTTATCATCATTGAGTAACGGCATCACATTATTATTACTCTCTCTCTCTCTCTCTCTCTCTCTCTCTCTCTCTCTCTCTCTCTCTCTCTCTCTCTCTCTCTCTCTCTCTCTCTCTCTCTCTCTCTCTCTCTCTCATCCACTCGCTGCATTTCAATCACGGGCGAAAACTCATTAGACATCAAATGAATGTGTCGTGGAGCGTTTTCAGTGATTACAATTCCACTGTCTCCGTTTGATTAGATTTTTGAAGATGAATAATTGAGTCAAGATAGTGAGTGAGCTTCGCAAACACCACGAAAATTATTCATGAGGTCACAACACATGCACACACGCGCACACACACAGACACACACACACACACACACACACACACACACACACACACACACACACACACACACACACACGGAGCAAATCTGTATAGTGCTCTGGAAATTATTGCACGAAATCAAGGGAGAACAATATCAGTTTAGCTTTCCCCGGCAAAGGTTACGAAGATTTCCTGGTATTGCGTGAAATTTAATAGAAAACTGAATCTTATTGCTTAAAATCACAGGTATAGAGAGCTTCAAAACGCTAATGATAATGCAAAGGATTAGTTATACCGCTTAATGAATATGCGGGGCGAGTCTACTCTCATTATTACGCGGGAATGTAAATCTTAGAGAGATAAAGTGTAGCACAAAGAAACGAAACAGAAAAAAAATGAGGCGCGCACACACACAGCGAAATAGAATTAACTCAACACATCCCAATGAAGAATTTGTGGCCAGCTTATATAACCCTTTACATAAAATCCTAAATATAACTAAGAATACGCGAATAAAATGCATAATGTAATATAATAAGAAATACAAAGAATTCGAGGTAAAAGATAGAATTGTGGGGAGCTTGTATGCTTCTATTCATATCAAATGTTGGGAGATAGATATAAAAAAAATTATGATTAAAGTAATGTTTCACCAGGTCGAAATGCATCAAAGAGAAAAGGAGATTAAGATATAATTTAATCAAACCATATTGGCTTAAGTTTAACATTTCAGTGTGTGTTTCAATGTGTTTCAGGCCGGTAATGATCACGTGTTAGGTCATTATAGTTCATGGTGTTATAAACCACCTTTGTTTCACACTGGGTCGGTCATAACAACTTAAAGAGAGTGCCAAGGTGTACAGGGTTCTTTTTAGTATGAGGAGAGACCACGTAAGAACAGAGTCAGCGTCGCTTACCTACTCAGCGATACTCAAAAACGCACTGAGTGAGTGAGTGATTGTCAGAAAATTGGTCGTTCTATGAGAAGCTGGCTAAGACAGATGCTTCGAAAGGCTAGTCATCCTGCAATTGATCCTTTGTCGTTCAGTTTATGGTGTCCAATTATGTGGAAGTTATTGTACCTATAATTCATTCACTATAGACGAGTGGTTGTTGTAAGCTTTTTCTCATATACATGATTTTCTTTCAGTGATAGTAGTAGTTGCCTATGAACATATTTATACCAGCTTTTTATAAATTATGCAATATTTCAATAATTTCAACGGAGGTGCCGTCTCATTTTACTTCTTTTTTTTTTATAAGATTACATCATGAATATATACAAAAAAAAATAATATACTCTTTATAAGTCAAATCTTCTGATAATATTATATTATTATGTTCCTATATTCTTTCTTCTTCTCTTGCTCATTTTCTTCCCTCCCCCTTCACCTCTTCTCTTGTCATCGTCCGCGGCCTTGTCACATTCCTTCCCTTCTTCTTCTTCTTCTTATTATTATTATTATTATTATTACTATTATTATTATTATTATTACTATTATTATTTTATTTCAAACTGCGAGCGAAGCGACCAGTTTGGAAGTTTCGAAACGACCCCATCCAAAATGTGTCTGTCTGTCTGTCTGTCTGTCTCCTAGACCACTGGAGGGATCGGAATGAAGCTTTCAGGGGTCGAAGGCATCAACCCTTAGATGGTTATTATATATTAAAAACATTGTTATAATGTAAAATTTAAAGTTATTTGTGAAAAACCTGTACCTCGCTTAATACTGGTCGCACATATTCATACTTACCTGCACAGATTACACCTTGACCTACCTCCCTTTCTACCTCCTACTTCCTACCTCTCTTTCTACCTCCTACCTACCTCCTATCTCCTACCTCCTACCTCTCTTTCTACCTCCTACCTACCTTTCTACCTTCTACCTCCTACCTCCCTTTTTACCTCCTACCTACCTCCTACCTCCCTTTCTATCTCCTCTTTCTACCTCACACCGGTTGAAAAGTCAGCGATATCACTGATTTGCCTCATCATCACCATTTACAAGATAGGTACATCGCAGGCGTCAAGAGGTCACACCATCAGCTTCCAACAAAACATCTCTGCCTTTGCTCATGTATTGCCCCGCAAACCCGAGGAGTTGCCAGTAATTGTGCTAAAAAGCCCCAATGAGACTATCACAGATAGATCTTTCTTGGTGAGAAGAGACATATTGATTGCTGTCGCTCCAATTTCTCAATGAAAACAACGAAGATTATCGGCACACCAAGCATGTCTATTTATTACCAAGCTGTTACCCTCTCCTCACCCCTTCAATCACGCGTGTCTAATATAAATTACTTAGCATCTAGTCTACATTCATAAAGTTGATAGGAGAAGGAAGGAAGGAAGGAAGGAAGGAAGGAAGGAAGACAGTATAGATAACTAACATTGTAACTACGTATTAACACTTGCATAGCAGCGCTGGTAACAGGTAATTGGTAACAGGTAACACGCGGTAATCCTCTTCTTAACACACGGTATTAACACTACAAAATATACATGAACGCGCGATGGATGGGCGAGGTGAGGTGAGGTGAGGTGTTGCTGTGGCTTGCAGTGTTCAGATGGATGGAAGTATAAACACACCGGCTTCTCTACACTCCCCGATGCCCCGCTGGCTTCTGTAGAAACCTCAAGGCTAGCTGGGCAAGGGTGTAATACTAGGTCTTGCCAAATAGTGAATGTTAGGTTATGTTATTCCTTGAAATTAATGATGTAATCTAACTTTTATTGATATTTTTTAACGCCACGCTGTTATGAATGCATGTAGTACAGCAAGTTAAGTAATAATTCCTTGCTTTTCGATGTTTTAATAATTAGTTTTATTAGTTACATAGCAACACTGTCAGTCATGTTTGCTAGCCTGAACCGGATATGCTAGAGAGCGATCACCTTTTCCTTACCAAGCCATTCGTCTCATTATAATTATGGTTTAAATCACCAAATATAACCAGAGTTGAAAATTATTAATTAATTAATTAAACGGCAAATCCTATTACTACTGACTCATGAAGTAAGGCAGAGGAAGGCTGAAAGGTTGGTACGAGACGGCTGCCTGGTGCTTCGAACGTCTGAACAACACGTAATGAGCGAGTGAGTGAGTGAGTGAAGCAGCTCACTCCCTCCCCCCACCAACCCACTTGGTAACTGCGTAGAGGAAGGGAGGAGGAGGGAAGAGGAGGGAAGAGAGGAAGGGAGAGGAGGGGTAGCAGACAGGACAGCTTGCCACTTCACACATACAATATATTTCACCACCAATCTATTTATTCGTTAGAATCTATAATGTTGATCTGAATACTAGAAGACATTATGAAGGTTTAGTAACACCAGTATACTTTAAAATTATATTAACGGCTTAGGTGATAATTTATTTTAAACGAGCTGTTGTATGTGTGTGTGTGTGTGTGTGTGTGTGTGTGTGTGTGTGTGTGTGTGTGTGTGTGTGTGTGTGTGTGTTTGTTCAATCTGAGGTACAAGACTCATCAGGCAGTATCCTTCACTCAGTGGTTCAGATTGTCTTCGGACGACAAGGCAATGTGTTTTGCAGCAACTGAAGCGAGCAGTTTGGGTATGCTGGGTGAGTGGTTTTGGGGGTCATGGTCACCCAGCATGTCTATTTACTTAATTTTTCTTTTGCTTTTTCTTTTGCTTTTTCCGCTTCCTCGTCCTTTTCCTCTTCCTCTTCTTCTTCTTCTTCTTCTTCTTCTTTTTCTTTTTCTTCCTTCTTTTCATCGTCCATCCCCCGGTATTAAGTGAGTGCATCCCACACAATACGTCCCACCAAACGGACCCTTCCTTAGCCTTCCACTCATCACCGCCCAACGCCATCACATTCTCACCTCAACAAGAACGCTTACACAGAATTTCAACCTCCATGTTTTCTTTTGGCTTTTTGTCTCCATGTTATTACCGCTTTCTGTCGAGGCTTGATGTGTCCTGCCTAGCCTGTCACCGGCAGCCACGCACCCACACACATGCAAACACACACACGCATGCAAGCACATACACACGCGAGCACAAACACATAGTCAAATATACACGTAATCGTATACACACACACCCACACACACACACACACACACACACACACACACACACACACACACACACACACACACACACCTTGCCTTTGCCCATCATTACCTTAATCAGCTCTCTCCAGCTTTGTCTTCTTAACAGTATATACAAACACTCAAAGCCACAGATCTACACTAACACCAGCGATAATACACCTTGGTAAGATTATACTGACACCAAACACCACATTCCCATTAACAGATCCATCAGCCTGGGACTCCTCTCTCTTCCCTCTTTATTTGTCTACCTCCATGACTTCTGTACTCTATTCGTATCCTAGTCGTGTGTTATTGACGTGCGTGCAGCCTCCGCGTAGCACCTGCCTTGTAGAGTGCGTCATGTAGACAGAAAGGTCAAAGGTACACTGTGCTTTATAATCCCCACTAGAGACGCAATAACAAACACACCATCTCCCTGATAGTGCTTGTTTAATGCTGTCTACAATCACCATCAATGTTGACACCACACAGACAATAGATGATTTTGGAATCTATTTCTTAGTGTGCAGGTGTGAATCAAAGTTAATTGTAGTCATTAATTTCACCCAAATCCTGGCATGCATATTAACACTTCCTCCTCTTTCTCCTCCTCGGCAGTGCATCCTTATGTGATTTCAATATCCTTTAACTCTCTCCAAGCCAGGAAGTTCCCTAAACTTCTTGGCGTCCCGATCGACAACGAGCCCGACTGGAAGGATCATATTAGTCGCCTGGTGCATCCTTCCCTGCTCACTCTACCTGCTTAGGGATGCCAAATACAGTGCAGTCCTACACGTGGATTGACAGGTTACATGCGTCTAGGCACCCACCCTTGCCTGCCTCCTCCCTCCTGGATTACAACTACACGAAGAAAGTGAGGAAAAAGAAGGTACTCGTTGACTCCCTGTTACGTGTTCTCTATTACATCTCCTGTCACTTTTCCGCCCTCACTTTGATGGAGCGAGACAGTTTCGTGCACAACTGCTGCTTCTGACCTTCCATTACTGCCTCCCCCTTACTTCCCTCCCTCAGGCAGCTCACCACCACCACCAGCCACACCCCTCGGCAAATACATCCTGAAGGTGATCCAAAGAGTTCTGCGGTGATCAAACAGTATACACAGATTGTAGCAACGTTACCTTTACCTTGTCTGAGGGTTACGTAATCAAGTATTCTGTGTTATTAAGGTCATGCGTAGCTATTAACGGAGATTTTTATTTTATTTGTTGTTTGGTATAAATATGTTTTTCTGTTGTATAAATTAAGTAATGCATGTTTTGTTTTGTTTTGCTCTTATTATGAATTTACATATTAGCATTACTATCATCATTATTATTATTGCTTTTGTTATAATAATAATAATAATAATAATAATAATAATAATAATAATAATAATAGTAAAACTAATAATAATAATAGTAAAACTAATAATAATGATAATAATTATTACTATTATTATAACTATTATTATTATTATTATTATTATTATTATTATTATTATTATTATTATTATTATCATCGTTATTACTATTAATTATTATTATTATTATTATTATTATTATTATCATCATTATTACTATTATTATTAGTAGTAGTATTATCATTATGGTTATCATTACTATCATAATTACTTCTATTATCATTATCATTATTACTATTATTATCAGTATTACTATTATTATCATTACTATTATTATTATTATTAGTAGTAGTAGTATCATTATCAGTTATTATCAATATCATTTTTATTACTATTATCAACGTTTTTTATTACTCTCCCTCTGATTGGTTCACAGCAGCCACAGTACAGTTCACCTGATTGGCTGTCCCACGCGTCTGTATTCAACATTATCACATGTGTCTTATTGTTCACATATTCTTTTTACACGAAGGAAGTACAGTACGCAGCTCACTATTGTGGTTCACCTAATTAAGCTTTATAAAAACACGCTTCAAACACAGCGCGGTATTTTAATGTTATATGATTAAAATTCGCATGACAATAATTTTTTGAGTGGAGGATTTGTACATCAACCTCTAAACGTCACGGATTCGCAACACTCTTTCTTGTCTTTCTTCATGGTTGGGTTTTCTCTACAATATGTTACGTGGTGTTTCTGTGGATTAAAATGAGATCAACAATGCTCTCTTTGAAATACAACTGGCATTCAAATTTGTTAAACTAGAATTATGAGTTAAGTTACATTTATGGTAACTGTAAAATGAACAACATTAATCATATAATGGACTAACTCCTGAAAAAGTTGCATATTTAAAACTCACTTCATTCCAACTCAACCTGCAGCCTTTACGTATTAAAGGAACACTTCAAGGCTTCCTTTAAACATTTTGATAACATCATATTAAAGTGATGTGATAAGGGAACTCCTTATCAAGTGTGTGCCTAAACTATGTACACACTCAGCGATAGTCGTTGTGAGCCATTAATTAACTCTGAATTGTAAATGTAGATTACTGATAAGCATGTATGTTACAATATATGTAATAGCTGATTCAATTACATATATATATATACACATTCATATATATATATATATATATATATATATATATATATATATATATATATATATATATACATATATATATATATATATATATATATATATATATATATATATATATATATATATATACACACACATATAAAGTATATGAAAAAATTTCAAATGCATAGAAATATAGTTATATCATTAAATGAGATTAACGAAACCAGGTCATGTTTCTCAAACGTCAGTTCCATTTATGCAATAGCATTTAGGAGCATTACTTCTTTTCCTTCAAATCTAATTGCCTTTAATACCATTTCTATAGGAAAGAAAATGTGCGAGAGAGAGAGAGAGAGAGAGAGAGAGAGAGAGAGAGAGAGAGAGAGAGAGAGAGAGAGAGAGAGAGAGAGAGAGCAATGTTTACAACGATTTCAATGGTAAATACAAGGCAACGTGAGTCGTAATAAGAGTTGTGTTAGCAGAGCGTCACGTTGAGGGGAGTGGCAGTGAGTGACTTCAATGTGCTTGCAAACAAACTTGAAATGTTTATTGATTTGCGTTCATAGGAGTAACTTTAGTATGATTGATATTTTTTTTCTCTGCTAGTGAACAATAAGGCTTAAAGCTACATTTTCTAAGCGTAACTATTCTAAAAGCAAAGAAGATATTATACAGATGTTACACTTTCTTTTCACTAATGTTATTAAATATTTCCTTCCCTTCAATATAATTAAGATGTAAGGTATAAGATACGGGAACAGTACTGGTATCGAGAACACTTATAAAAAAATACGGCTTAAATATTATATTGATTATGAAAAAAAGCTAGCCTATATAACACATATTATCTATCCCACATAGCTAATCAAACCAAACATGCATCAAATGAAACCAAGCAAATCCATTGTTTCTATTTACTAAACGTGATGTAAGGTTTCGGGTCTGTACTATGCACTACTGAGCACCACACCCGTGATAACACAATTAATCAGGGCAGTTGTAACGTATCTTTATGCCGTTTGAATGGCTATAAAAGAATGATAAAATGTTTGTACTATATTGGAAAAAAAGTGTTTAGGTGTTCGATGAAATACGATAACAATCCAACAATGGAATGCACGTGTGCTGTGCAGCCGTGCAGGACAGCCAATCAGGTGACCTGTACTGAAGCAATGGACCAATCACGAGGCCACTGACGTGACAACCATGTTCATCAGTTTTATTTATTAGTTTGTTTTCTAATTAAGTACACTGCTAGACCTCTCACACATTACACATCCTCTCCCCCTCCCCCCGCCACATTCCATTGCTCAAGAGGAACAGTAACCACTCCCTGTCAGTGAAAAATCCTTAGTCACCTGAGCAGAGTTCGAACCCACGCCACGCTTTGCCGGATGACAGGCAAGAATCGTTACCACTGGACCACGGGAGTGGTGTGCGTGCGTTCGTGCGTGCGTGCGTGCGTGCGTGCGTGCGTGCGTGCGCTCGTGCGTGCGTGTGTGTGTGTGTGTGTGTGTGTGTGTGTGTGTGTGTGTGTGTGTGTGTGTGTGTGTGTGTGTGTGTGTGTGTGTGTTTGTAATAAATCATTTTTGCTCCATGTTGTGTTGTTGGTGGTGGTGGTGGTAGTGATGGTGGTGGTGGTGGTGGTGGTGGTGGTGGTGGTGGTGGTGGTGGTGGTGGTGGTGGTGATGGTGATGGTGATGGTGGTGATGGTAGTGGTGGTGACGGTGGTGGTGGTGGTGGTGGTGGTGGTGGTGGTGGTGGTGGTGGTGATGGTGGCGGTGGTGGTGGTGGTGGTGGTGGTGGTGGTGGTGGTGGTGGTGGTGGTGGTGGTGGTGGTGGTGGTGGTGGGGGTGGTACAGATTGTTGATACAAATACAGACTGGAATTAGAATGGAACCGATGGAATTATGAATCATGAAAACCATGTTAAATAATCAGTGTTATTGACAATCTAGAATGACCTAAATGACGTTTGGTTCCACTTCAGCCCGGCAGCTGGAGCACCACGTGTGTATGGCCCTGACGCGTGTCTGGGTGTGTAGGCAGGCAGTGCACTGGACGTTAAGCCTCCTGGGAAGGAGTATAAAGTGAAGACTTGTGACCAGTTCGTGCAGGAAAACCTTACGATGGTGGAGTGGCGGTGCAGTGTATCAGTCACCACCACCATGGAATTGGCTGCACACACTGACGCTCTTTCATATCACACGCGACCATACAAACTGATCGTGTCCCCACAACACATGTAGCCATATAGACAATGCTGTTACCACCTCATACCTGACACGTGGCGCTACAGGCTGGTAAGTTG
>JAPQNM010000042.1:2801105-2806105 GCA_029783475.1 Metacarcinus magister | reverse complement strand
ACTATTACTACTACTACTACTACTACTACTACTACTACTACTACTACTACTACTACTACTATTACTACTACCACTACTACTACTACTATTGCCGCCGCTGCTGCTGCTGCTGCTGCTACTATCACTAATACTAATACTGCTACTACTTCTACTACTGCTGCTACTATTACCATTATTACTACTATTATTACTACTATTTCTATTACTGCTACTACTACTACTACTACTGATATTACTGCTACTACTGCTACTACTACTACTTCTACTACTATAACTAGTACTACTAATAATAATAATATTAATGATATTAATAATAATAATAACAATAATAATAATAATAACAATAATATTAATAATTTTAGTAAAAAAAAATAATAATAATAATAATAATAATAATAATAATAATAATAATAATAATAATAATATTGATAATAATAATAATAATAATAATAATAATAATAATAATGATAACAAGAAAATAGCAATATGTATAGATAAATGAATAGAAAATAATAATAATCATAATGGAAATAATGGTAATGGTAATAAGAATGATGATAATAATAATGATAATAACAAGAATAAAACTTAAAAAAACAAAAAAACATAACAACAACAACAACGCCTATAACAATCAGCATCACCGTCCCGTGAAATGGAGTGATCTACTGTGAACACAAACAATTACACTTATCAAAACAAGCGGCAAGGTTGAAAAAAAAAATGCAAGTATAATACGCATAACTATAAATTGTCTATGATGCATGAATACCTGCGTAGGATTACCGAGAGCTAAACACAACACTCGTTTCAGCACTGACGTGAAGGGAATTATTACTTTTCAATACACGCTGCATCCGTTTAATTAAAAATGAGCACCAAGTCAATGCCCCTGATATGTAAAAAAACTAAATAAATAAATAGATAAATGAATGATAACATGGTTGCAAGGATGGAGGTGCCGAGTCCCCGACCAATGCTGCATTCCTAAAACAAAAGCATAGAAAATGGAATGAGGAATCAATAGAGAAGAACAACGGGTTCCTGGAGAAGCTCTTAGAAAAGCGTCGGGTGCTTGAAGTCAATACTTATTGCAGGGAGTGAAGTAGAGAGGGAGGGAGGGAGGGAAGAAAGGAGGAAGGGAGGGAGGGAAGAAAGGAGGAAGGGAGGGAGGGAAGAAAGGTGGGTGGGAGGGAAGGCAAGATGGGAGGGAGGAAGGGAAGAAAGGTGGGAGGGAAGGAGGGAAGAAAAGTGGGAGGGAGTCGGTGGGAAGGTCACAGACTGCTACTTGCCTGCTGGAGGTCGAGTTAGTGCAGCGCCACGAGACCTCCACGCGGGTAATGAGGCAGGAGGACGCGGGGAAGGAAGGAAGGAAGGAAGGAAGGAAGGAAGGAAGGAGGGAAGGAAGGAAGGAAAAATAGAAGGAAAGAAGCAAGGAAAGTGTGACGAAATGACACACGAAGGATGGAGTGAAAGAACAGTTTAGAGAGCAAATGGTTACCAACTTCCAACATGCCTGACCCCCTGACCCTTCCTCTTTTCCCTTACCACCTCCATCCACCCCTCACCCTCCCTTTACCACCTCCATCCACCCCTCACCCTCCCCTTACCACCTCCATCCACCCCTCACCCTCCCCTGTCCACCTCCATCCACCCCTCATCCTCCCCTGTCCACCTCCATCCATCCCTCACCCTCCCCTTTCCACCTTCATTCACCCCTCACCCTTCCCTTGCCACCTCCAACCACCCTTTACCCTCCCCTTCCCACAGTTATCACCAGGACCGCTTGTCTGACTCCCTCACCGTCTCGGAAATTTCGTATTAACCATTTATCGCCTCCCGACCAATTTGCTGGCCGCGAAACTACTGCACGGTCTTACCATGACCCGACATGATCCCGACAGCCCCTTGCAGCTACAGCAATACATCAACTTTATGGCTAGTGGAGGCGCAGTGTCAGCCGCTGCAACCACCACCTCAACTCACCCTATTCCCCAGCACAGCCCCCATTAGCAGCCCCTGTCACAGACCCCACCACAGGCCCCCAAGACCCATACCCCACAAAGTATCCTAGGCTCACGGAAAATCAGTATGCAGGACCCGGTGTCTGTGTTGACCGACTCTGTGGCAAAAGTCTGTGAGGAAATTCAGATCTTATGCCGAGGTGACCCAGGGTAAAAACTGTTGCCCATTCTATTTACATTTTTCCACGTTAAAAATGTTTATATTTCCCCTTTTGAAATTGTGCCTCCGTCGACTTGCTTCCTCTCGGATTGCTTCCATATTTGTTGACTTAACTGTTTGTTGACTTAACTGTTTGTTGACTTAACTGTTTGTTGGCTTGAACTGTTTGTTGGCTTAACTGTTTGTTGACTTAACTGATTGTTGACTTAACTGTTTGTTGACTTAACTGTTTGTTGGCTTAACTGTTTGTTGACTTAACTGTTTGTTGACTTAACTGTTTGTTGACTTAACTGTTTGTTGGCTTAACTGTTTGTTGACTTAACTGTTTGTTGACTTAACTGTTTGTTGGCATAACTGTTTGTTGACTTAACTGTTTGTTGACTTAACTGTTTGTTGACTTAACTGTTTGTTGGCATAACTGTTTGTTGACTTAACTGTTTGTTGGCTTAACTGTTTATTGGCTTAACTGTTTATTGGCTTGTCTGTTTGCTAGCTTAATTGTTTGTGTGATTGTCTGTTTACTGACTTAACACTTTGCTGGCTTGTCTGTTTGCTGTGTTTCTACAGAAAGATTCTGCTTCCAGTGATGAGTGCTATCTTTTTTTTTCTCTCTCTCTCTCTCTCTCTCTCTCTCTCTCTCTCTCTCTCTCTCTCTCTCTCTCTCTCTCTCTCTCTCTCTCTCTCTCTCTCTCTCTCCTGCAACATATTTCTCGTATTTCTAGGTCACACAAGGAATTACATAACAAGGAAGCTCACAAGTTTACCTGAAGCAAAATTACACCTTGACATATAAAGAGATTCCGAACATATTGTATTTCTTTCTACCTCCTCCTCCTCCTCTTGTTATTATCCTTTTCTTTTTCGTTCACCACCACCAGCACCACGGCCTCTTCCTTCTCCCTCCACTTCCACTTTGCTGTCCTTTTGTTTTTATCAAGTAGATATTATAGTAGTAGTGTAGCTAAACGGACAGCCTTGTCAGATCCAGTAGGAATGTTGCTGTCTGTTCTTCCGTTGTACTCATATATACTCCTACTCCTCCTCCTTCTCCTCCTCCTCCTCCTCCTCCTCCTCCTCCTCCTCCTCCTCCTCCCCCTCCTCCTCCTCCTCCTCCTTCTTCTCTTCCTCCGGTAGCTTCTGTGGGAGACACTTGTGGCAGATTGCAACGATTTTTCTCCCATCTGCCAACACCATTGTGGGTTTTGCTTCTACCGTCATGATGTTAATGGCACCAAACACACACACACACACACACACACACACACACACACACACACACACACACACACACACACACACACACACACACACACACACAGACAAGCACCAATAGGTACTTCCAGCAGCCTCATCCATCGCCTTGACCTGAATCCTCCACTACTTCACTGTGACCAATCGAACAGTGACCTCGTTTTGTTCCTATTCAACACCTGTTCCCTCCACACACCTGTCCTCTTTGTCCTCAATGCTCCTGGTCCTTAATAGTCCTGCTACTTGACATACCTTTGTCTTTACACGTCTCTGGCACGGGATATATATATGTGTGTGTGTGTGTGTGTGTGTGTGTGTGTGTGTGTGTGTGTGTGTCTCTCTCTCTCGCTCTTGCTCTCGCTCTCTCTCGCTCTCTCTCTCTCTCTCTCTCTCTCTCTCTCTCTCTCTCTCTCTCTCTCTCTCTCTCTCTCTCTCTCTCTCTCTCTCTCTCTCTCTCTCTCTCTCTCTCTCTCTTATCTACTTTTCCTTACATTTTCATCACTTTCTCTCTTCCTTCCTTCGTTGTGGTCAGTTTGCACTTCCCGATCCATCTCCATCCATCGTTTACCTCTCTTATCCCCCTCTCCTTCCCTCTTCCTTCCTTCCTTGCATCTCCCCCTCCCTATCTGTCTCCATCCATCGCTTGCCTCTCCTCGCCCCCCTCTTCTGCACCTCCATCCATCGTGACAGACTCCTGACACATTAATTAGTACTGCAGTTACCATTCTAATTGCTTCGTGTGATAAGGGTCATGGAATTATATGCAGGTCACACGACTCGACGCGGTGAACCAGAGGCAGAGACCCACCACCACCACCACTACCACCAACACCACTACCACCACCACCACCACTACCACTACCACCACCATCACCACCACCTTCTCTTTCTTCTCCTCATTTATGTAATCTTTCCAGTGATTTACCATTAGTTTCTCCCTTCTTCGACGTCCTACTTATCATCCTCGTCCACCTTATTCCCTCTTTACCTTCTAATCAGTCATTGCCACACTGTTTAATGTTTACTATATTTACGCTCATTATCACACTCACACACACACACACACACACACACACACACACACACACACACACACACACACACACACACACACACACACACACAGACACACACACACACACACACACACACACACACACACACACCACTACCAAGTTTCAATAATTAAGAAGTCTTTTATTGTTTCGAACGAAATGCTGCAAAGAGAGAGAGAGAGAGAGAGAGAGAGAGAGAGAGAGAGAGAGAGAGAGAGAGAGAGAGAGAGAGAGAGAGAGAGAGAGAGAGGGAGAGAGAGAGGGAGAGAGAGAGAGAGAGAGAGAGAGAGAGAGAGAGAGAGAGAGGGAGAGGGAGAGAGAGAGAGAGAGAGAGAGAGAGAGAGAGAGAGAGAGAGAGAGAGAGAGAGAGAGAGAGAGAGAGAGAGAGAATTGTGCACGTATTTGTTTTCTTCGCTAGACTGTTATTGTGTGGCAATGTTCTATTGTTACCATTGTTTTGTTACTTGTGTCCATTTCTATATGTAATGGTAGTGGTAGTAGTAGTAATAG
>JAPQNM010000042.1:2788605-2796105 GCA_029783475.1 Metacarcinus magister | reverse complement strand
TATAAAGTGTTTATAAATCTTGTTATGCAATATTTAAAGTTTATGCAAACATTTAAACTAGTGCGGGAATCTACAAGTGAAGATATTTAGAATTAACCTGAATATCACCGACGCCAGTTTCTCCAATTAAGGTTTTCGTGTTGCATGAAACTATTCTGACTCATAATTGCAGCCTACGTGCCATTAAAGACATTAATTAGTTAGTTAATTTAATATAATATGATATGATGTTATAGTCGTCAACATTGGAGAGTGGTGGAGGTGGTTGTGTCAATATACTGGAGTTATGAGGTAAACGTTTAAGGGTTCAGTATACCGCATGCTAGCTCGTCTTACTCATATATATATATATATATATATATATATATATATATATATATATATATATATATATATATATATATAACTTTATTAAGATACTGATGGAAGGCAAGTTTTGTGCCTGAGCCTTCTAGTAACTTCATGGTGTTTTTACTTCCGAGATGTTTGAGGTTGAGAGTGTGATGTGTCGCTGCAATGTTTGTGTTATGTCTTACCAACGCAATGTTGCTGCAAATATTTCTTTCATGAAATCTTTCCCTTTGTCTGATAATACCTTGTTCGACCTGAGCTACACCATCATTCTTCTTTGTGAATGTGCTAAAACAACATAACATGAAAAATATATCAGTACATAGCAGTGTAAGCCTTCATGCATCTAGGTGACTGAAGCAAATCCATTTCCATTTTGTCCATTGGCAATTCCAGCATTGAATATTCAGGAACAACCATGCAAGGAACCTTTGTTCTATACACTGAGTTAACTATTGTTCGTGTATCATTCTGGTAAAGCTATTACGTACATACCTACACTGGGATGACTTGTTGAGTAATTCACTCTTGCCTTAACGATGCTCTACAACTTTGACGTGTTGGGTAAAGAGAATAACTGTCTGTTAGTTGTGCATCACCATCTTTTCATTTGGTGTTATGGGTACTAACGTGCAGCAGTAAAGTTCCTCGACGATTGTAGCGTCATGAACTAGAAATGACGTGAGTTGTGTCAAGGATGAATTGTATCCTTTTAAGAATACACTTAATCTGGACACAAGAAGGCGTCACTTTGCCACTTTGTCCTTGACGACTGGTATCGATCGTGATGTCTCGTGCGAGTCTCCTGCTGACTGTTAAAGGGTTGTGGAGTGTGACTGTTGTGCAATCCGGTGCTCAGAAAGTAATGTTAACTCACAATCCCCCGTGTTATGAGTTGATGATGAGTGGATGAGTAAGGCTGTGATCTTCCCATTGTTGTCCCACGAACTATAAGCTGCTGTTGTTGCGCCACAGCTGCATAAAACCTTCTGTCGCGGCTTGTGGTTGTATTTTTTGTGTTCAAGGATTTTCTGGGTGTACTTTTTCATCTTTTGGGTCCTTGCATCGACATTTTTCATAGTTATGGCCAATTTTGCCACATAAACTACATTTACGAGGCGGTAGTTTGGGTGTGTCTCTCGTGTCTCCACTGTTCTTAGGAGATCAAGAACCAGGCTACGAGGCAGACAAGGAAGGTGGAGAGAAAGTGGAGAGTGTGTGAGGGTTCCCTGTGTTGTCTTTGCTGGTCCTGCTGCTGTTCCTTCTATTTACACATGGTGACCAGCCTTTACTTTAGGGCATTTATCTTTCCTTAGCAGCACTGTGCAATAGTAATTTTGGTCCCTATTGTGCACTAACTCTTCATTGCCTTCGTGCCAAACTGATAATGACAAATATCACAGTAGATTTTTTTAGAAGGAAAATTCCACAAAAAAAATAAAAAGGTGACCAGATTCTGAAGAAGTTAGCGAGGGTCTTTTTCAGAGAACCGAGGAGTCAGGACGCAACGAGAAGGTGAGTCATTGGTAGGTGGGTGATGGTGATGGTGATGGTGAGGTCAGCGTGAAAAAGGGTAATTGTGGTGAATGGTGACAGAGGGCGTGTGGTGTGGTGTGGTGTGGTGTGGTGTGGTGACTTTTGTATTCATCACCAAAAGGGAAATATGATACGATGCTATTAAAAAGTTGTCATAATTGATATTAATGTGTTATGGAAATAGTTGTATGGGATATTGGAGCCACCTGTTATATAAAAAGAGAGAGAGAGAGAGAGAGAGAGAGAGAGAGAGAGAGAGAGAGAGAGAGAGAGAGAGAGAGAGAGAGAGAGAGAGAGAGAGAGAGAGAGAGAGAGAGAGAGAGAGAGAGAGAGAGAGAGAGATATTACACAACGGAAGGCAGGCAAGGAAGCAGGGAGTTAAGGAGACAAACAAGTAGAAAGACAGCAAGACAGACAGACATATAGAAAGACTGACATAACCGACACACAGACAGACAGACAGGTAAGGAGACGAAACAAATAACAAATAAAAACATGAAGAAAAAAAACAAGACAGAGATAACAAATATTAACTTTCCTTTAGATCAATTAAAATAAATAAACATTAAAAATCACTGTAGCTTCCCACCGCAATGATAACTTCTACAAAATATTACAGCACCACCACCAAGGCAATACCCAGGCCACTACAGCCACATGTTACCTTCCCTCCCTACAGCCACGTTCAATATACAACATTTCCTACAACTTGAACTTATTTAAGAGAGAAGTATCAAGACACCTGCAACCCTTAATTTAGTCTCCCTTTTTGTATTACTCTTTCATCTTTAAGAAACCGAAATCGCAAATCAGGTTTTTTTTTTTACGTTTTATATTGCCCTTGGCTGGTTCTCTAATAGCATAAGAAAAAAAACACACACAACGCAGCGCAACACACACACACACACACACACACACACATAGCAACATCTATTGTCAAAGAGGCAAGGAAAACACGGGTAGCCTACAAAGAGAGAACAAAGAAAACGAAGAGAACAATGACAACTAAAATTTTTAAAAAAAGATAATATAAGAAGGGAAAAATTAAGAGGAAAATAAAACACACCAAAATAAATTAAGAAAGGAAAACATACAAAACAAAAGGAAAGCACAAACAAAAGCAAAGAAGATGGAAAATTAGTAAACAAACAAGAAGGAAAGGAAAGGGAAGAGGAGGAGGAGGAGGAGGAGAAAGAGGAGGAGGAAAAGGAGAAGAGAAGGAAGAACCCAGTGTACCAAAGGAAGAAAATAAAAAAAAAGGAAACACAAACAAAAGTAATGAAAATGCGCCACACAAACACAGGAACGGAAAGAGCAAACACAGACAAACACCACCACCTAAACCAGCGCAATATTCACACCAATCCAATCCCGAGCGAACTGTCTTGAAATGTAATGAAAAAACTGAAATCATCCAATATAGTGTTTCATAACCTTTTCCAGACGCCGAAAATAGTTGTTGTCTTACCCATTTTTGTTCACTGCTAGATCAAGGCGGGTTGGTTGTCGATGCCTCACTCTCCTTCCCTTTTCCTCTCCTTCCTCTCACTTTCTCTTCCCTTCCCTTCCACGGCCTATCCCTCCTCCCCGTCCTGCCAACCGGGTTAAGTAAACAGCTGGCAGCCAATTAGATCCCGAGAGAGAGAGAGAAAGAGAGAGAGAGAAAGAGAAAGAGAGAGAGAGAGAGAGAGAGAGAGAGAGAGAGAGAGAGAGAGAAACAGAGAGAGAGAAAGACACACACACACACACACACACACACACACACACACACACACACACACACACACACACACACACACACACACACACACACACATTACTCTTTAGCCTAGTAGAGTAACGTCCTTGCCTGTCGTTTGGTTGGCTGGGGTTCGCGCCCCGCTCAGGTTGCTAAAGGTCTTCACTCTTGACCGTGCAATTACTGTCCTACTTGAGCACGTGGATTGGGTGTGTGATGTGTGAGCTTCGCCTTACCTATAGATCTGACTACATTAACCCTAGACTCTCCGGGAAGGTAATTATGGGTAATCATGGGTAATCATGGGTAAAGTAAGTAGTTCTCAAGACCGTGGGTGAGTTACACAAATACACACGAGGAGAGAGTGAAACAAAATTATGAAAAGAAAAGTAGAGAACAATAAAGTATAATAAAACTTATTTACAACAAGGTGGTGTGAAAAGGGGTCAAAGGGTAGAATAAGAAGAATACAAAGAAGGCCGAGACGACGACGACAACGAAGAAGAAGAAGAAGAAGAAGAAGAAGAAGAAGAAGAAAAGAAGAGAAGAAGAAGAAAAAGAAGAGAAGAAGAAGAAGAAGAAAAAGAAGAGGAAGAAGAAGAAGAAAGAAGAAGCGGGTCTTTGTGGGTCTGGATAAATGGTAATGGGTTTTGGTGATGTGGACGCAGTGTATCAGTTGTTGTCAGGAGTGTGGAGGGAAGGGAGGTAGAAATTATGTGGGTGTGGAGTGAAGGGAAGTGAAAAGGAATAAAGTGTGGAGTGAAGGGAAGTGAAAATGAATAAAGTGTGGAGTGAAGGGAAGTGAAAATGAATAAAGTGTGGAGTGAAGGGAAGTGAAAATGTATAAAGTGTGGAGTGAAGGGAAGTGAAAATGAATAAAGTGTGGTATGAAGGGAAGTGAAAATGAATAAAGTGTGGAGTGAAGGGAAGTGAAAATGAATAAAGTATGGAGTGAAGGGAGATAGAAATGATGAAAGGGTTTCGAAGGTGGGGACAGCATCATCCACAACCCTCCAATAATGCATATAAGTTTCATCTTTCTGCATAATTTTCCCATAAATAATGATGGCGAGGATATACATATTAATGAAATGGGGAGAGGGAGGCGAAGGTAGATTACATACGTCACCTGTTCTCCTGAAACTGTATACGATTATTATGTTGATATATACAATATTTTTTACCTCCATTTATTTCAGTGATATGAAACATTACATACAAGAATGATCTCATGAACCTTTGCATTCTATTGAGATACATGAGGAAAGAAGGAAAGATGTGTGTGTCTGTGTATGCTTTTGTGTGTGTGTGTGTGTGTGTGTGTGTGTTTTGTGAGTACGAGTATATATGTGATTTGTCTTATTTATGTGATATTCAAGTTTCTTATTGGCAATACTTCAAACATAATCTAAATTTACTCGTATATATAGTTCTTTCTTTAAAAATATCACTCTGCAAAGCTGTTCATTGGACCTCACACAGCTATTCTATTGGTTAGTTTAGCAGCCAATCAACACAGCAGCTCAACACCTAATAGATCATTTACTCTGCCAACCACCCATCAGCTAACCAATCAGAGCAGAAGGGAAAAGGGAGAGTCACCATTCCCATCGACCAGTCAGTTTATGAGATGATTCTGGTAGCATAGAACAAGGGCACAAAAAGGTATATATTTCGCAATCACCAAGTCTGCTGTCAGTCATTCTAGGAGATCAGTAAATTTAAGCAGAAAGTGTTCATTATCATAGTCTACAGGAGTAAATTTATGCTACAGTTATTATCAATTACCTCAAGATATTATTCATTCAAGTTATTATTCATTCAGAAAGTGTTATTATTCATTCAGAAAGTGTTATCATTCATTCAGAAAGTGTTATTATTCATTCAGAAAGTGTTATTATTCATTCAGCAAGTGTTGATTACCATAGTCTACGGGAATAAGTTGATGATACAGTTATTATTTCCAAATCAAACTGTCACAGATGTACTCCTCCAATAACCCACAAAGCAATCATACATTCTAAACATTAATTCATGTCTGGTTGGTCAGTCACTCGCTCAGCCATTCCAGCCATCAAACCAGTTCCTCTTCCGTGCAATCAGTCACTTCCGAGAGACCCAATCACTCTCATGGTCAGTTTCCAGTCAGATCTGCTACACAGCCTCAGACGGTCAGTCACACATGCCGCAATGACTGATCACAAAGCTCACCGCTCCTCCATGCTCCTCTCCGTGATGAGACAGAGGAGTAAAGGAAGAGGGAGCAAAGGGAACATAAACGGAGGAGGAAATGGAAGAGGAGGAGGAAAAGGAGAAGAAGGAGAAGGAGTAGGAGGACGAGGAGGAGAAGGTGGATGAGGCTTTCATATTGGAGAAGGGAAGATAGAAACATGTATAACGTAAGCGATGACTAATATATATAATTTAATAATATTTTTCAAAGCTGATCGCAAAACGTAAATTATTCACAGGCGTATTTTTTTTTTCTCTCTCTCTCTCTCTCTCTCTCTCTCTCTCTCTCTCTCTCTCTCTCTCTCTCTCTCTCTCTCTCTCTCTCTCTCTCTCTCTCTCTCTCGCTCCAGCAACACACAACACACTCTGGGGAGCTGTGACACATAATGTTTCAAGGCGAGGCTCCGATTCTATATATTTTCAGCGCGGGGACAATACGTAACAAGGAAGGGCGGAAATAAACATGATTGGATAGAGAAGCCTTAAAGAAGGAAGAAGGAAGGAAGGTAGGAAGAAGGGAGGAAACCGGAAGGAAGACATAAGGAAGACGGGAGAGGGGATGAAAGAGAAGTAAAGGAAGTGAAGAGCCGGAGAAAGGAAAGGACTTTGTTAATGCAGGGAGCGGAAAGAGGAGGAACTGATACGTATTAGAGAATCGTATGGAGAAAAAAACGTAGAAACTGTATAAGGTGATACCAGAATGGAATGGAAGGAAAGGAAAGGAGAAGAGGATACATGAGATTGCAAACAGCCATGAGCAGGAGTATAGTGAAACACGGCTGTCACAATCCGTAGATTTATTAGACCCAAGAGTCACAATCAGACTTCGTGACCATTCAGCTTCTGCTTGCCCCAAAGGAAGGCAACAGGATACCCTTTGCCGTATCCTTTCCCTTTAACCTTGCAACCCTTTTTACTGCCTTTACACTCTCCCCAATTGCCCCCCCCTTGGCCCCCCACCACCTGCTACCTCCAGTTTGCAGGAGGCGACACTAAAATTTATGCTCTCATTTGACTAAACCAACACCGCCACCTTCTGATCCAACATTTTCCACTTTCACGCCGCTCGCTGACAGAGGTACGGATGCTGTATTTCCTCCTCTCTCCCTGCCACTGATCTCTTCCGTTGCTATCTGAGTCCCTGCATGCACGTTCCTGCCTTACTGCCCCTGCTGCCCCTGATAACAGCCCTAACATCACGCCTCTCACTGCCCCTGCCTGCCAAGCTCTCCCTCCACTGTGTCCCATAAACTCTGTCAACTGGAACTATCGGAGTTTCATGCTGCGGCACCCCACTAGCCTCTTGATACTCGCCCTTCCCATGGCCTCCATCATCCACACCACATCCATATGGAAGTTACACCCTATTTTCGAGTCCCACTTACGTCGTAGGAACAATTTACCCTTTCACAGAACTCCGGCTGTTGCCATGGAAACCTGGTCCCCTCACAGCCCTCACCACCCTCACAGCCCACCACGCCCGCCGCCTGAGGGCCCTGAAGGTGTCAGCGTCGTTCTCATCCTTCAACCTTGCCTCGCCTCTCGCCCGCCTGTCTCATTAGTGCCAAGATGACTACGTGGGGGCGGGTGACTGTCTCGGACCACACATTACGCGCTTGTCTAGTCCGGGAAGGCGTGGCGGA
>JAPQNM010000042.1:2748605-2783605 GCA_029783475.1 Metacarcinus magister | reverse complement strand
AGAGGATGCGGGAGGAGTTGGAAAAGGAGAACAAGATAGAGAAAAAATGTGTAACAGGGAGAGGAAACACGATAACCACTACGCCACACTCCTTTATAATCCCTTCCTTCCTCCACCTCTGAGTGCTTTCCCTTCCCACCCTTTATAATTCCTTGGCCACACACCGTGAATCGTCCTCCTTCACTCTCCTTTAAGACACAAGTACCCAGACGCCTCTCTGACACTCTCCTTCCCTCGTCTCAACCACCAACCCACCAGAGACTCAACGGAGATACGACCCTTCACTGTAACCCTGAGTTCCGGCGCATGAAGGGAGGAGGAGGAGGAGGAGGAGGAGGAGGAGGAGGAGGAGGAGGAGGAGGAGGAGGAGGAGGAGGAGGAGGAGGAGGAGGAAGGAATGGAATTAGATCAAGGAAAGAGAAGATAAGATGAAACAAAAAAGCATATGATAAATTAACATGTGCAACAGGAAAAATAAAGGAGAAGAAGGCGATGAAGAAGAAGCAGGAAGAAGGGTGAGGAGGAAGGTAGTGAAAAGTTCATGCACGCACAACACTTAATGGAACAACTTGCATCTAAACGGTGAGCCCAAAGATTAAAAAAAACTTAGGCATGAATATCGAGTGCCATCTCATCTTGCATCGTTAACAAGCTGCAGAGTCCTGGAAGTGCTTACGATGTGTTGTCGGAGCTTGGGTGAGTCTATAACAGCATCGGGTAACACGGATCGCAAGGAGATAACGCGATAACTTCCAAACATTTCCTTGCTAGGTTTCAGTTGGTGCATCAATTAGAGTATCAGAGTCCACTTTTCTTCTCTTTTTTTTTGGGGGGGGGGATGAGTGGAGTTGCATAAACAAATTGCATCGGAGAGTTTCATCTGCCTGGTCCATGAATATGTTTAACAGAGTAATGATCTGGTCTTGGTAAATAGTTTCTCTTAACAATTCTCTTTAAATTCTACGCGATATATTCTAACATATTACCGTTCTTAGTGCATTTGTTTGGATTATTTTTTTTATCATTATCTCCTTATGTAAAAGAGTTAGTGGTATCGAAATAATTAATGATTACTTAGTGATCCTTTTCAGTTCTAATTTCCTGGAAAAATCATAGTATATTTATTATATTATTTATCCTATAATATATACTCATTAATTTCCGAGTCTTGTGATGCCTATTGAGCACGACAAAAATATTTCACCATTCACCTGAGGATTATATGTAATAGTCTATATGAATATATTAATAATCTTCTTTAAAAACCTTTCACGTCAACGTCCACCAGCAGCTGATCCCAAACCATGGAATTCAACGCACTGAAAATATTTCCAACTGAAGCGGAAAAATTATAAAAATCATGATTTTTTTTTTTTTTAAACCCTCTCAGTTCCCGTGTGAAATAGTGAACACGAGTCTGTCCTTCGGCGGTGAATTAAAACAAATTATCAAGTTAAATTAATCAAAGCTGTTGTATACCATTCCAGGTGCAAATATGTCTCGCCATGAAATATTTGTATAAACAACTTGAGTTTATTTCCGGGTTCCACTACACAGATTTGAAAAACAAAATAAAATAGAATAAAATAAAGAAACTTTCCCAACGTTGGTGTTTAATCTATATTCTTTTAATTGTTTCCTACTATTCCAGAGAGAGAGATTGCGTACGAGAAACTGATGTTTTTTTTCCTAAACTGGAATGGAGACAGACGCCAGCATATACAACAATACAAAACTGAAAAGATAAATGAAAGCGAGCAGAATGGAAAAGCGTTTGCCACAGTGTAATGGAAGAGAAGAAAACGCGTCTAGTTTAGCATTGATTGATTAGTTAAAGATAGAAATATCCACCCAACTTGTACTCGTCTAGATAGGAATGATGTGTCTCGATCTGTATCTATTGTCATTTTTGTTATTATTCTTTTATGATAGAATAACACTCGGTCTGCTTGAATACCATCTGTGTTCAACGACGCTGAGTGAACACAAAGACAACAGGCAAAGTTAGTATTAGTATATGCTTCTTATCAAAAGTATATATAGAGTTGAAAGATGTATGTGGCGTCCACTTAATTTTTTTTTTGGAGAAGGAGGAGACGAAGTAATTTTTTTTTATTCTCTCTCTCTCTCTCTCTCTCTCTCTCTCTCTCTCTCTCTCTCTCTCTCTCTCTCTCTCTCTCTCTCTCTCTCTCTCTCACTTGCTCTCTTTAATTATTGCGCACTTACACTATCAATGAGGCACTTCTAAGACATTTTTTACCTCGCCAATGTCATCATGTATACTACCAATACATGTTACCATTTATATTATGCTCAGAACATTTGCATTTCTCTGTACTGTGTTAAAGTAAATGTTTCACACGATACACGAGTTTCTTTCCTATCGTTCATCTGCAACATCGAAGTTCTCTCTCTATCTCCTGGTATTTGTTTAGTTTACCTGGAATCTGCTTTCCCTATACTATATAATCATAATCCTAATTCTATGTAATTTATGTAATGGAATGTAATCCTAATTCTATGTAATCTCCCTCGGTTAAAAATTGCAGTTTGATGTCAAAACTTTAACAATCAAAGCTTTGACATCATAAGGTAACATTATAATATGTACAATACAGCTTCTCAAAACACCTTCACCAGTCAACTTTAGTGTTTAAACAACCTTTTTTTGCATTCATCATTATAATTCAATTCACTTTTTACAAACAGAAAAAGGGTAATTAATTTCAGTGAACTTTTCACGTTCATGGCATTGCTTTAAATCAGAGTAAATGTTACTAAAAGGCAGAATAAGTTACTATTCCATGTATTTCTCTATTCCCATTATCGTGAACTACGAAAGAAGAAAAAACATCAAGTAAATGCGTAGAAGTGGGACGATGAAAATTAAAGGCCTGTTAACAAGTACATAATTTGTAAACATTTTGTAGTAACACTGTTTAAATGTCTGATAATTCTAAAAAATGTATAGTTAAGACAATTCGAATTGGTATTTCAGACGCAACTTTAAGTAGGAAAAACGTAACTGAGTGTGTGGTGTTTCCTGAGACCGTGTGATTGCCTCCAGTGACTTTGCATTTTCTGTTTTCTCTATTATTACGAGGCTTCATGACACCAATACTGTCCTGAGCTCTGTTGGTTGTGTCTTGCTGGAGAAACGGTACCATGAGCTGCAAAAAGGTATATTACTATGAACTCTCTTTCTACGTATAAATAGGAAAGAAATTCATACATCCTCCATGATAGATTATAGGAAATAAACTACTACTTACTACAACTACTATTACTTATACTACTACTACTACTACTACTACTACTACTACTACTACTACTACTACTACTACTTAAAAAAATGTGTATATATAATATATATATATATATATATCCATATCCTTGAAGATCAATTAGAGGACAGAACGTAACACAATAAAGGTGAGAGAGAGAAAGAGAAAGAGAGAGAGAGAGAGAGAGAAAAGAAAAAAAAAAGAGAGCACAGTAAGGCAACATTCTCACACAATCTCACATACCCACGACAGCCACTCAAGTTGTTACCCAAAATGAGCAAATCTTTCCCGTTTGATGCACAGCGGATGTTCCCCAAGTGATTTATTGTGTTTTGGTTAATATTTCCCCGGTCCCTTCCTCCTGCCTAAAATTCCCTAGCCAGAACAATACACCATCAATCTCTCTCTCTCTCTCTCTCTCTCTCTCTCTCTCTCTCTCTCTCTCTCTCTCTCTCTCTCTCTCTCTCTCTCTCTCTCTCTCTCTCTCTCTCTCTCTCTCTCTTTCATTGGCAAGACCCTCACTGGACGCAATTCTCCCGTAACAGTTTCAAAGATTAATGGCAGCCGATGTTAAGCAGCTAATAGATCACTGTAGCTACAACTTTTAATGGCGCCTCGACCCGTAATGAAAGGAAGGACCCATTACTACTAATGAAAAATATATACAGTTTTCAAAAGCCTCTTCGAATAGCAGTGTTACCAGAGACTCTTCAAACTTTTCCTCCCTCTCCATTTCCTCCACCCCAACCAACCAACACCTTCAGGCTTCTATCATCAATCAGGAAAATGAGGGCGGGGAGGGCAAGGTAGGCGGGGTGGGCGGGGTGGGCGGGGTGGGCGGGGTGGGATGGGTGGACGGGGTGGGATGGGTGGGCTGGGTGGGAGGGATGGGCGGGTCACGAGGGTTTGGTAACACTGGTTGCTGCAAGGTTGACGCCAATTCTTTCTGGTCTTTCAAATAAAAGTGAAAAGTTTCAAAATTGTTGCTGTGAAAGATTAATCGTCTTTGATCAGCGAGGAGAGAGGAGAGAGGAGAGAGAGAGAGAGAGAGAGAGAGAGAGAGAGAGAGAGAGAGAGAGAGAGAGAGAGAGAGAGAGAGAGGAGAGAGAGAGAGAGAGAGAGGAGAGAGAGAGGAGAGAGAGAGAGAGAGAGAGAGAGAGGAGAGAGAGAGAGGTAAAAGGAAAAAATTCAAAGGTGATTCGGAGGTACGGTTCAGTAGTTGCAAAGGATTTGTTTCAGTTTTATGGTTCCCGAGGGAGGGCAGACCTTCCCTCCCAATCAGTCTTCTTCCTCTTCTCCCTTTTGTACCGGTGAATCAGACTGTGAGAGGTGGACGGAAAGGCCGCTTGAGAATTATCTTTTTTTTCAAATAAACCAATCATGTTAATAATATAAAAAGCATCGCTACTCTCTCTCTCTCTCTCTCTCTCTCTCTCTCTCTCTCTCTCTCTCTCTCTCTCTCTCTCTCTCTCTCTCTCTCTCTCTCTCTCTCTCTCTCTCTCTCTCTCTCTCTCTGCAAATTCTTTACCTCACTCCTTCCTTCCCTTTCCTTAGGTCTTCTATTCATGCCTTTCAGCTTTACTTCCTTTCCACACACTAGTCTTCTTTCCTTGTTCCTCTCCCTTTAGTCCGCCTTTCCTCTCTCTCCCTCCCCCTCCCTCTCTTTCACTCCATCTCTCTTCCGTCACAGTGTCCACCTTTCCTCCTCTCATTTATCCCTCTAACCCTCCAGTACCTTCCCTCTCCCTCCTCCTCACTTTTTGAGCCACTTGTTCCACTTCTTGGTTCATAATCTCCTCCTCTGCCAACCTTGCTTTCCCTCACCTTTCCTATTAAATACCTACCCCCACCACCTTCCCTCCTTGCCCCTTCCTCCAGCTTCTTCCCCATGACTCGCTAGCCCCTATCCCTGTCCCCTTCCCTCTTTCCTGCCAACCTCACTGCCGCGTGTCATTTATCCCCTTACACTCTCCCTCCCCTTTCGTCCCTTCCCCCTTGAGGATTCAGACCACACGGAAGTCTCTGGAGGTTCTATTTCTGTCCAGTTCTTTTTGGGATGAATTTCGAATGGATTTTCAAAGCAATTTCATTTTTTCGGTAGATTCCGTTCTTTTGTTCAATTCTGGGGTTTTCACACTCGGCTCTTTACTAGTATATGAATATTCTACTATGTGTGGTAGAAAATGTTATTTATTATCATTTGATTCACTTCCTTGCATGAGATGAAACGGTTTTGTACTAAAAATGTGTCTATCTGGTTCTTGAAAAGGAGCTTCATGGATATTGGTTTATATATTACATTATTATTTGGATGTAAGTTATTTTGGTTTATATATTACATTATTATTTGGATGTAAGTTATTTTAGTTTATATATTACATTATTATTTGGATGTAAGTTATTTTGGTTTATATATTACATTATTATTTGGATGTAAGTTATTTTAGTTTATATATTACATTATTATTTGGATGTAAGTTATTTTGGTTTATATATTACATTATTATTTGGATGTAAGTTATTTTGGTTTATATATTACATTATTATTTGGATGTAAGTTATTTTAGTTTATATATTACATTATTATTTGGATGTAAGTTATTTTGGTTTATATATTACATTATTATTTGGATGTAAGTTGTGAGGTTGTTTATGTTAAGAAACCTTTGGTGGTTGAAGAAAAGGAATCTTATTTTGATTTTAGAGATTAAAAGTTTATAGAAGTGTGAATACAAAATATCAAAATACAATAAACAAGGAAACAAATACTTAATAATCATTATTGCAATGACATACACACACACACACACACACACACACACACACACACACACATACACACACACATACACACACACATACACACACACACACACACACACACACACACACACACACACACACACACACACACACACACACACACACACACACACACACACACGCTAAGAGAAGTGAAAACAACTTCATGAAGCAAACTTTTTTCCTATGATACTTTTTTTTCATCTCCTGCATTAAGAGAAGGAATCTTTTCAAACCTTCACCACCGTCTTTCACAGAGACAAAATAGTTTTCAGTTTCTATAAAACATCTTCCATTCTTTTATGGGATAACAATTTCAAAGCACTCAGACGCACCACGGTGTCAACGCAACAACCACTCAAACATGAAACAAGTTAAGGCACCGGGAGGAACGATACACAGGCTTGTTATTATGGCACTTGGGAATGCCGTGTCATTAAGGGTAATTTGCAGGTGAGTTGCAGGTATGAAGGTAATTAACAGCGGTGAAAAAGCCTCTAACGCCATTTATTTCCTGACCCACGACTGTTTTCATAATTGAGCAGACCTTTAAATATGTGTGTAAATGTTGACTCAGTGTGTTGCTGAGGCCCGGAGGTGACTCGATCCCGGGAGTGTAACGCTTCACTTCCTTCTCATCTGTTTTACGTGAACTCTGTGAACCTTCAAGTTGCAATTAAGTGATGCGGCGGCTCACAAACCAATACTAAGCCGGCACACTTTGATCCTGCTAGACACTTTACTGGCATGTGTGTGTGTGTGTGTGTGTGTGTGTATGTATGTATGTAAGTATGTATGTATGTCTATCTCGATGGATTTATCAATATATGTAACTATGAACGTATGTATGCATGTGTGTGTATTATGCATTCTAAATTTACCTATTTACTCAGCCTCTCTCTCTCTCTCTCTCTCTCTCTCTCTCTCTCTCTCTCTCTCTCTCTCTCTCTCTCTCTCTCTCTCTCTCTCTCTCTCTCTCTCTCTCCCTCTCTCTCCATGGATCTATGTTCAATCATCCTTCCCTCCTAACACATCTATTTATTATTCATATACTAATTTGTTTGCACACAGACCCTTATCATCATATCCACACATTCACTTATTTCCCTTCCTTATTAACTAACCAATCTACTCCATTACTTATTTAACTTGACAATCTCTTCTTACCAACACTCGACTCACCTTTTCCCCCGTGACGTCTCCCGCGAAGGTAAAATTGTGTTGCTGCTTCTGATATTTGAATATTACCCAAAGCACTTGAATTTGATTTATTAAGCTCCGCCAAGTCATAGCATTCTCCTCGCGTGCTTCATCGACCCTGGCTTGGTGCTAACCCTCCCTCAGCTGCAATACTCCACAATTTATCTTCTGTGAACACATTCATTCCTAAGTACGTCTTGCAATATTATCAGCAGATTTTCCTGAGGTTCTGCACGTGATATAATCTTTTTTATTAGTTATATTAACACAGGAGCTGCCTTGTGTAGGTCTACTGGCCTTTTGCAGCCTCTTTATTTTCTTATGTTCTTATATTCTTATTATTGATACAAATGGCTTACTGCATCTAACGATCTTAAAAGTTTGAATTGGTCTCAAACTTGCAGTATGTACGTGATTCTCAGCGTGGCTTACTTACTTAATTCATCCCTTGCCGCCACTTTACTTCCACTTTCCGCTGCACAATAATATTTTGATCATCACCTCCTTTAAAACGTCCTCCAACGGCCGCTTATATCAAATTTCACGGTGGAAAAATGATGACAAATCTTTTTCGGGTTGAGTTCAGAATAAAAGAATCCCTCTATCGAACAGGTCAAATGGATAAAAAATAATAATCCTTGACCGAAAACTTGTGTGCAATAGTTATGTGGGTTTGTAGCCAATTTATTTTCGTGGCCTTGACCCTATTGGCATCGAGCGGCGGCGGCGGATCCACTGAGCCCTTCCGTGTTGCAACAAACGAGATTTTCATTTATCTCTCTTAAAGGTTGTGTTGCATGGCTATCGACAGCATAGTAGTAGTAGTAGTAGTAGTAGTAGTAGTAGTAGTAGTAGTAGTAGTAGTAGTAGTAGTGGTAGTAGTATATATCATTGCTGTTGGTATTCTTGGTGGTGGTGGTGATGGTTGTGGTAGTGGTGGTTGTGGTGGTGGTGGTGGTGGTGGTGGTGGTGGTGGTGGTGGTGGTGGTGGTGGTGGTGGTGGTGGTGGTATTGAGTTCGTTACTAAAATATGCATGATTATTGATACTTGATAATGATGGTTTTGAGCAACGTAATCATATAAACAAAACTAATCATGAGGGTGTCAATAATGTTGTTGAATATTATAATAAATATTGTCAGAATAAAAATAAGAATAAGAGTAAGTGCAGGAGGAAGGAGAGAAAATAAAACAGTCAATATTTCCTGGTGGAGAGTACTAGCTGCGTGCACCTTTGCTTGCTCTAATATACATGAATAACAATTGACAGTGTACCAGTAATAACGATACTATTGATATTACAGTTGGAGCTACTACTACTACAACTGAAAATGATAATAATAGTAATAGTAATAGTAATAGTAATAGTAATAATAATAATAATAATAATAATAATAATAATAATAATAATAGTAATAATAGTAATAATAACAATAATAATAATAATAATAATAATAATAATAATAATAACAACAGCAACAACAGTAATATTATTAATGTCCATGCTATCCCTAGTGAACAGATGGCAGGCGTAGTGTTGAGTTATGCCGCCAGAGGTCTGGGTTGCCGCGAGGAAACAAGTAAGATGAAGCAGCGTGAAAGAATAGATCAAGCTTTATAAGGTTTTATTCAAGTAAAATTCGTCGAAATGAAAACATAAATACATTAACTTTCCACATTGAAAAAATAAGAATAATGTATTCCAAATTCTATCTTAAAAGCTCAAAAGAAGGTTCTAAAAACGTATATGATTTTTTACACAGTACTCGTGGCGTTGCCTGATAAAAATTCTTAGCCAATCAAGTAATGCCTTTGACTTCACGGAAAATATTACAATATAATTTGCTTCCACAAACGATAAATGCAGACAAAGAATTTCCAAGGATTCAATGCTAATTACATGCATTTACATACTTACTTTTGAATACTTTTTGCAGACAACATTCATACAAAAAATTAGCAAATAATGGTTACTGACTCACACATTTTTTTCGATAACTTGACACTCTACCAATATGACAACACGTAATACAGACAGACGCCTCCTAGCCATCCATCTTCCAGCATCACTAACACACAGTTCACCACAACCCACACACTGCCTAGTCATCACCACCAACCTCACCACCACACTAAAGCACAACACTAGAAAACACACGAAAACTAACCCTCGATTCCTAGCATCCTTAAAACCCACCAAGAAAATACCTCCAGATACCACCCTTGCAGGACACCATTAACAGAGAAAGCATCTTTAACGCCAATATAACTTACTATAACCTATTTTTACGCCTGTACCTTCACCACCCTCACCACTAACACCACCGTCAACACACCACAACGCTAAGACCGCCTCAGAGTTCTCTAAAAACCACTTGGAAGTAAAGCCACTCAAGAACAGGGTCTCTTAGTACTCAGTGAACTTGATTCCGTCCCCTGGTTCCTCCCGCCCCCTTCACGCCCATCCATCCCCTGCCCCCATTTCCTCCTCGCCCCCCTTGTACTCGGTCACGGGTGTCAGGTGTGATCGGTTACACTCGGGCGATACATTAGACCGAAGAATGTCCCTACGAGGAAGGTCAATATGATGGTGGTGGTGGTGGTGGTGGTGGTGGTGGTGGTGGTGGTGGTGGTGGTGGTGGTGGTGGTGGTGGTAAGTTAATGTTATCCATTTATCCATTGTTTTCTCTCTCTTTATCATCTCTTTGTATCTATTGTTTTTTTTTTTCTCTTTTTATTATCTCGTCTATTTTCTAGTCACTTTCCATTACAAAACTTCCCTGTTTCAATCTTTTGCTTCTCTCTCTCTCTCTCTCTCTCTCTCTCTCTCTCTCTCTCTCTCTCTCTCTCTCTCTCTCTCTCTCTCTCTCTCTCTCTCTCTCTCTCTCTCTCTCGTTATTTCTCTCTTTCTTAATCAATGCTATATGATATTGCTGCTGCTGCTCTTCCTCCTCCTCCTCCTCCTCCTCCTCCTCCTCCTCCTCCTCCTCCTCTTCCTCCTCCTCCTCCTCCTCCTCACGTATAATTCCAACTCCCATTTTCTTCAAAGAACGAAGCACACTCGTAATGCATCGTGGTCTGTGTGTAAGTTTTCTTCAAATCTTTGCTTTCTTCCTGGAGAGAATATGTTCGTTTTCCTTCCTTCCGTATCACCCTCAAGGCGGTCATTCCCTAATCCCAGGAAACTCTTCAGATTGTTTACTTTCGATCAAATTTTGTTTCACCCAAGAAATTCAATCCCTTATTCGAAAGACGAGGAAGAGGAGGAGGAAAAGAAGGAAAACAAGTAAGAGGATATTGAGGGAAGAGGAGGAGGAGGAGGAGAGGAGGAGAGAAGAAGAAGAAGAAGAAGAAAAAAACCATAAAGATCAAAAAGAAGAGAAGCAAACATAATTAAAACAAAGACGAGGCTGAGATCAAGGGATAGATAAACAACTTACAAGAAGAAAAAAAGTAACAACACTCCAAGAAATTATAAAAAAAAAGAAGATAATTGAGCCAACATAGATTAAATAAGAAAAATTTTGATGTGCAACTACAGGGAATTAAAAAAAAACACAAATAGAGTAATAGACAAAAAAATGACAAAAAGACAAACAAAAAAAAAGGTGAAAAACCAACATAACTGAAAATTTTAAATGACAATAATTACCAAAAACAAAGGAAACAGAATATTAAAAAAATGAAAAAAGGATGATCTCAATTTTGATTTGTGGGAGGAAGAGAGGGAAAAAAAAAGCTGCTTCCACGCTGAAGAAAATCCAAAATAGTCAAGTTTGCAAGGTTGGAGAGGCAAGTAAAAAGTTCAAGGAAGGAAGTTGGATTCAAGTTTACCTTCCTAAAGTTTACGTGATGGAGGGAAGAGGAACGGGAAGGAAAAAATGAAGAGGAAAAGGAAGAGGAGGAGGAGGAGGGAGAGGGGGAGGAGGAGTAAGAGGAGGAGGAGGAGGAGGAAGAGAGAAAGCAGTGGATAAAAAAAGAGACACGTGGAGGTGTAAGTTGAGAGAGAGAGAGAGAGAGAGAGAGAGAGAGAGAGAGAGAGAGAGAGAGAGAGAGAGAGAGAGAGAGAGAGAGAGAGAGAGAGAGAGAGAGAGAGAGAGAGAAAGGAATGAAAGAAGGGAAAGAAAAAAAATAAAGAAAGGAGACGCAGAGGTACTGAATAAGAAAGGAAGACGAATGAGGGAAAGAGGAAAATGAAAAATTATAAATGTTAAGTAGTGCGAGGAAGAGGAGGAAGAGAAGTGAAGTAGAAAAATAAGAGAAAGATGATGATGATGATGATGATGATGATGATGATGATGATGAGATGATGATGATGATGATGATGATGATGATAATAATAATGTTGAAGAAGAAGAAGAGGAGGATAAGGAGGAAGAAGGAAGAAAGGAAGTAAGTAAGGAAAGAAGGTAGCGAGGAAGAAAAAAAAAAAAGGAAGGAAGGAAGTAAGAAATAAAGAAGGAAGGAAGAGGAGGGCATGATATACAATAACTGAAAAATATGAAGAGGAAAAACAAACTTTAAAATTGAGATGGGAAGATTTACGAAAGGAGGAAAGAGGAGAGAGAGAAGTCCGGAAGAAAAGAAAGGAAGGAGGAAGAGGAAGAAGGGGCAATAGAGTGAGTGGAGAGAGAGGAAGAGAAGAGAGGTCAAGGAGATACAGGGAAAGTGAATGCCAGAACACAAGCAAAGGAGGAAGGGAGGGATGGAAGGAAGGAGGAGGAAGGGAGGGATGAAAGGAGGAAGGAGGAGGAAGGGAGGGATGGAAGGAAGGAGGAGGAAGGGAGGGATGGAAGGAAGGAAGGGTGAGGAGGGGAAACGAGACCTTGGAAAGACTATCATCACAAACTTGGTCGTGTTAAGTAGCATTACTGGTTGAGTAGGTGGTCGGGGCTCCACAAGTTGGCCTAAGTCTAGTAAGGCCTCAGAGCTGCTTCTTCTTCCTCCTCCTCCTCCTCCTCCTCTTCCTCCTCCTCCTCCTCCGTCTCATCTTTTCTTCTCTCTTCATTCACATTCACCTCACGTCTTCCCACTCATTCTTCCCTCAACGCATGCTCTTATGTTTCCTTTATTATTCTACTCTTCATTCTCTCACGTTGCCATTCGTTGTCTTTTTGTCATGTAATGAATCCGTCTCTCCACCTCCTCCTCCTCCTCCTCTTTCTCCTCCTTCTCCTTCTCCTTCTCCTCCTCCTCCTCCTCCTCCTCCTCCTCCTCCTCCTCCTCCTCCTCCTCCTCCTCTTCTTCCTCCTCCTCCTCCTACATCCATTTTCCTCCCTCTTATTTACTCCCTCATCGCTACTCCACCATCTTCTCCATATCTTTTCACTCACGCCAACAGCAAAACATTAGTCATTATATTTTATACATTAATTAATATTTCTCTGAGTTTATTTAATCCAAACGTTCAAGTCATTACGCATTCACTTATGTTTTATGTGTGTGTGTGTGTGTGTGTGTGTGTGTGTGTGTGTGTGTGTGTGTGTGTGTGTGTGTGTGTGTGTGTGTGTGTGTGTGTGTCACGTGCTTCATTTATAAATCACAAAACATTCTACTTACTGATAACTTTTAATATTGAATACTTTCCTTTTTACCAGTCATTACATTGTGATTACTGATCCACAAACGATGCATCGAACACACCCAGATGGAAAAACACAAACACACCCCACCGAGTACCAGGACTAAGACATGATCCTGTACCTCAACTCACAAAGAGAATATACAGAGAGAAAATACATAACTGAAAATGTGATCAGAGATTTTACTGAGCTTAGGGAGCATGGGAGGGAAGGAGTAACCAGTGTGAGTGTGTGAGGGGGTGATGTGGGAGACTAATGGGTGGTGGTGGGTGGAAATAATGGGTAATGGGTTGTGGTGGTTCATAATGTGGGTTGGAGTGGTGAGTGTGGTGGTGGAGGTAGATGAAGGGGAAGGGGGTGGATTGGGAATGGGGAAAGGGGGAGGGGAAGGTGTAGGATGGTGTGGAGGATGGTGAGAGGGATCAGTGTTGGGGGGGGGGAGGTGAGTGGCTGCAGTGTACAATAAAGGTCGTGTGTTCGACGGTACCTTTGTGTCCAGTGAGGGGAAAAAAGATTTGTGCTCCATTGCAATAATAATGTTAAAAGGAAATAGGAAACAATAATAAAAATGCAGCACCAGGGTGTGTGTGTGTGTGTGTGTGTGTGTGTGTGTGTGTGTGTGTGTGTGTGTGTGTGTGTGTGTGTGTGTGTGTGTGTGTGTGTGTGTGTGTGTGTGTGTGATATTATACTCTTATTTAAGATTATATGTAAACAAAAATCTCCCTTCTATTTCTCTTTTGTTTCTCCGTCAATTTAATATTTTTTTTATAAAAGAAAGCATATCGAGCACACAGCAAAGTTCTGTACATCAACTCACTCTCCTGAGGATATTTAGTTTTCTTTCCCTCTCACAGGTAAAGAAACAAAGGTTAATTACTTTGCCTTAACTCAAGCAATATTCTCTCTCTCTCTCTCTCTCTCTCTCTCTCTCTCTCTCTCTCTCTCTCTCTCTCTCTCTCTCTCTCTCTCTCTCTCTGTCTCTCTAACTCTCTCTCTCTCTCTCTCTCTCTCTCTCTCTCTCTCTCTCTCTCTCTCTCTCTCTCTCTCTCTCTCTCTCTCTCTCTCTCTCTCTCTCTCTCTCTCTCTCTCTCTCAAGAAAAAAAGTAGAAACGAGTAAAAAATAGCAAAAAAAAATGTTTGCATACATCAAGAAAGGAAAGAATTAAAGTAATAAAGGAATTAGTAATAAATATGATGCATGTGTTTTTTTTTTAACATCAAAGGGTACTGGCCAAGGAACAACAAAAATACATTAAAGAAAATCTTGCTTGTCACCAGACCCTGTAAAGAGGACAGTAGGAGACATAGAAGCAAGGGGTGGAGGTCCAGGATAGCATCAGAGTTGTCTTGACACTTTTCATCTAAAAGAGTTCAAGTCATAGGCAGGTGGAAAAACAGACAAAGGAAGAGAGTTTGGAATATAAATTGTCGTGTTAATTTAGTCTTCTTTCTATTATCTATGCAATTTACTTTTATTTTTCTATTTCATTATATATACATTTCTTTCACTTTACTGTACTCGTGTGTAGAAATAGACGATACGAAAAAAACATCATGTTTATTACAAGTAGTGACGTTTGTTTCTATTAGTAAGAGTATCAGTAATAAAAACAGTAGTAGTTGTAGCAGTAAAACACTCGTACTTGAGACACTAATTCTTAAATAAATTGATAGATAATTTATGTTATTGTTAATACTATTAATATTACAATATGTATTATTATCATTATTAACCTTTCTATTATCAATTGAAGCTTTATTATTATTATTATTATTATAATTATCATTATTAATATTATTGTAACTATTATTTTGCTGATTATCAATATCATCACTATTACAGAACACAAACCTACTTAGCACAGCTTGGAGGTAAGGAGTCATCAGGGAAATTGACGTTTTAATAATTTTTCGGATCAGATGGAAAAATAGATAATTTTTCCAAATCAAAAAAGATATTAATAAATAGAAGAATTGATTAAATAAACAAATATTTGATGAAATTGTTGGATAAATGTAAAATTATTCTTAATATGTACATAGAACATTTAATATATTTCTAAATAGAGGGCAAAATTCACAATTTTTCAGAAAGATAACAAATGATAAACTATGGATTTCTCCGTATATTTTGATTTATATTTTTATTTTCCAATTTCTTTCAAGAAATTATTAATTCTTATTTCAATTTTATAAAAAAAAAAAAATTATATTAGCATCTCATCAGCAAAAAAATTTTATTTCATCACCAATTTCTAGATATCTATATTTTTCCATCTATTCTGAAAATGTGTTCATGATTCCATCAAATTTCATTTATCATTCATATGTCAATAAATTTTGAACAAATTAAATTTCTATCGATAAAGAATAACAATTGCATAAAGTCTAGTGTTGCATGCCAGAACACAAAACTACCCAGCGCAGCTTGGAGGTAATGAATCATTAGTATACATATATATATATATATATATATATATATATATATATATATATATATATATATATATATATACGATCATTCACGACAGCTTGTGTCGGAGGCGTCTGGTGACCAGGTGTTCCAAGAGACAGGCACCAGCGCCTCAGAGGACACCTCCACAAGTAAGGGATCCCATCACGTGTCCGCTCCTAAGCCTCCCTCACACGAGGCAGAGCACAACGTAGCCAAGGATGTGGCTGCACACTCGCACCAAACAAAGGATCACCAAACACTCATTCAACGCACCATTAAAATACCACTGCGATTCAGGCGGAACATTATCATGAACCAAGGTGACGTTCTAAGGTGCCTCCGTCACTCCAATCACGTGGAGGTTACTTACGATAATAGAAATGGAAACCTTAGGATTCAGGGCCTCATCGACGACGTGAAGCGATGCCACAACCAACTGAAAAACACAATCCAAGTGTGGCGAAAACAGGACGATCCACAGTCTGCGAAAGTTGATACGCCGACCAACCACGCACAGACTAAGAGGGAGGCAGCGACACCAACGCATACAAAAAAGAATGCACCTTCGGCCGAGGAAAAAGAACACGAGGCGCACAATAACCCGACAACCCCGACCGATAACCAGCAACAGATGCCTCAAAGCCGAGAGGTTTGCTGGAACTTGAAGGTTCCCTGGCAGTACCGGCGGCAATTACTGGCTCAAGACTACACCTTTCATGGTCTCTCTCCGTAAAGAGTACAAGGTAGACGTTGCGTACGATAAAGAGACTAGCAGGTTACTCTTCCAAGGCCTGAGAGACAAGGTGAAGTGTTGCCACGGCCAGGTGAAGAGTAGGATTGAGGTGTGGCGGACGCAGAACGAACAGTCGCAGCGGCAGGCAAGCGGAAGGGCGGCTGCTGAGTCCAGCAGGAGTCAGCGTTAGCCCACGGCAGTAGTAGTACAATGTGAGTCAGTGTGTCACCGCCTACACTCAGGACAGAGTCACTTGCTCATTCCAAAGAGAGTCACGGAGGGCTGGACCCGACGTGGTGTGAGTGCCACCAACTCAAACACTCACCTTTCCTTGCCAATACTGCTAATGAACCAGTTTTATACGCCACTGAAATGAGCATCGTCACCACCTGCACCTTGAAACGTTATCCATGAACACGTTCTGTGTCCACACAGTCATCGTAGTCATCAGCTTCACCATTACCTCATCCTCTTCACACCTCTGTACGTTTGTGTAACTAGTGATCACACTATTAAAGGGTAACCAGTGTTGACATTATTGTTTTTATTTTACCTTCAAACTTTAATGTGATTTTTACTTACCCTAAAATTCTATTTAATGAAAAAACGTTAACCATTCTATTTTATTGACGTATCGCGTTATTTATTTACTTGATGGTTCTACATATATTTATCAAGGTTTTATTGGAATTGTTTTTTGTAGTATAAAGTATATTTGCATCAACATTCTGATTGAAGTGATGAGTCGCGTTCATATCCTTTTTGCATATATCTCTCTTTTTCTTTATCTATTCTCTCTCTCTCTCTCTCTCTCTCTCTCTCTCTCTCTCTCTCTCTCTCTCTCTCTCTCTCTCTCTCTCTCTCTCTCTCTCTCTCTCTCTCTCTCTCTCTCTCTCTCTCTCTCTCTCTCTCCCCTCCCCCCGGCGGCACAACACACTCACGCCCTCAAGCATCACCTCGCTCACCACCTGTCACCTTTGAACTCTCTTGTTACATTTCAAGACAACGTTTTCCTGCACCATTGCTTCCCTTGCACACACGTTTCAAAGCTACTAACATTTTTACTCTTTCCTCTCTTTAACTTTCTCTCTTCGTTTTTCTTCTTTGTCTTCAGCCAATTGGTCCTCCAGAGGCCCCTTTCCAGGAAAAATGGTCATCTGTAGCAACTTCATTTCCTTCTCTCGTAAGCAGGTATTTTTTTTCTCCTTTCCCTTTCATCTTGGAACACCTTTACCTCCTTCACCTGAACGCACGTTATTTTTTTTTTCGTTTTTTTTTCGTTTTTTTTTTACATCTTGTCTTCCTCCTTCCTTTTCCAAGCGCCAAAATTCTTTCCCTCAATTTGTTCACGAGTCGACACCACATCTTCTTCTTTCTTTTTCTTTTTGTTTTACTTTTTTTCCACTGCCCTCACACTCTTGGCAAGATCATAAAGTTACCGGGTTGTCTTCCTCCCTCTCAAATCACCATCTGTTTTTTTTTCCCCCTCAAGTATTCCTTTTAGCTCTCATGCCACTCTCCTTCCTAACATCACCCTTTCAGCTCTCACTTCATTTATTCCCTTGGGTCTCCATTTGCGTCTTTCACACCCGCACGCATTCCTCCCCTCTGTCTTTTACTTCTTGTTTCTTCAACTATTTTCTTCAACAAAGTTTTCTTGGCACTAACGAAACTCCTCATTTACTCTCACTTTGCTTTCCACTCCGTGTAACTATCTTCCCTTTCCTTTTCCTGACTTAATTGATCATGTCTTTCTTGTAGTTTTTTATTATTTTATTTTTGTTTTAGTCTCCCTCAATACCTCCTTGGACGAGTGTTTTTCTTCCTCTCTTTTCGAGTCTCCCTTCATCCGTTCACTCGTTTTACTTTCATTTCTTGGTTCGTGTGTTCTTTACTTCCTCGCCAACACCACACACGCTTCCTTTTAAACACGCATCGACTGCCACACTGCTCGAAACATTCTTTACTATTCCATTTTTCCTCCAGTATTCTTGCGTGTCGCCAACCCCCCAACCCCCCCAACCCCACACCCCCAGGCACCGAAATCATAGTGAGTGCAAATAAATGTTGTCGTTTGGTTGGGTCATTTTCATTCTGACTCCCCAAGTAAGTGACTGAAATTAAATAACCAGTTTGAAATGTTGAAAAAATAATATGAAAATCGATTTTACTTCTTAGTCTTCATCACTTTGAAAGCACGTGGGAGTGAAAAATATGCAAAGAAAATGTACATTCAAGCTGCGCGTGTTTAGAGGAAATATTTTTTAAACATTGATGTATAAAAAGAGAAAGAGAAATAAAAATAAAAATCTAAACATTAATTATCCTTAAACACTTCAATTAACCTCCCTAACAGACGTTCATAACCCTAACCTCACCCTTCCAACACAACAAGCAAACAATATATAATCAAATCAATCATCATAAATTAAACAATAATTTCACACACACAAAAGTCGGCAGAACCAAAACGAGACAAATAGGATTAAAAAGTCGATAGTTCCTTCTCGCCTCAAACAAGACTAACAGAATCAATCTTAAACTAATTATATCTAAAGACTTAATCCCTTAAACACACTACTAAATTAACACAACTCAGATGAGATGGGGAACCTGCCTCAAGAATCTCATTATTTTACAGACAGATGTGGATGAGAAGGTGAATTATTGGATATCATAAATACCCACATATGTCTAAGCCTAACCTCTCTCTCTCTCTCTCTCTCTCTCTCTCTCTCTCTCTCTCTCTCTCTCTCTCCACGTTATCAAAAGGTGTCTTGCGGTGGCCCAGTGACTAGCGGTCGGGCATACCAGCTCAGGTTCCCGCGTTCGAGCCCCGGCACGTGCTGGCCACTTTTCTTTTTTACTACCGCCGAGTGACCTAAGATCACCCACGTGCTGCCATAACACTATCCTCGACGGGGCTGCAATGCTATTTGCGCGAGGAGCTTCCGCTGGCAGCATGAGCCTCTCAATAAGAAACGAGGCGGTGGTACAGTGGTCTAGCGCTCTGGTATGCGAGCCTAGGGTCCCGGGTTCAAATCCCGTTGTACGCTGACCACTTTTCATTCTGTGATATCACCGCCGAGTGGCCAAAGACTACCCAAATTGCTGCCATACTGTCTTCAGACGGGACTAACAACGTTTATATGCGTCTGAGGCTGTAGCAGTGATTAGCCTCGCAAGTTCTCAACATATTCACGAGAGAACCTAAACATTTGAGGCGTCACTATAAAAATCTGAAAACCTACACCAAATAACAGGCGAGGCAAGTCCATCTGTGCCTCAATAAGCCTACTGGCGCCAACGGTTAATGATATAAAAAAAAAAAACTTAAAAATCTAACCCGCGCTACTAACGGGCGGAGGCCAACCATCTAAGGCAGTGGTTCTTAACCTGGGTTCGATCGAACACCAGGAGTTCGTTGAGTCAGTCTCAGGGGTTCGGCAGAGGTCAAGAATTCTAAGACTATTTTAAACAAAAGGAAAAAACAAAAGGTACAAACATTCATCCACAAATATTTCAAAACCTATTCTCTCTTTAGTAACATTTATCACGGTGCGTCAGATTCCATACTATTTGGATAAAAGTGAATGCCTAAATGTGGTTATTAGTAACCCGCTCGTTAATATTATTCGTGACGTCACGAAAGGTTTGGTGAATGCACTGCTGAAGCTTGCAGGGTTCAGTACCTCCATCAAGGTTAAGAACCACTGATCTAAGGCCTCCATGAAGCCTACCGGCGCCACCGATAAAAGATGAAAAGAAAAAAATTTTGTTGCACTCTACACTCATAACGCAAAGTGGATGGCGCACGAGTAGCAATTATTGGGTTTTTTATGAGCAGGTGTGTGCCAGGAAAATGGAAGGCGTGTGCATAATCAGGGATAAGGGAGACGCATGATGCATTTCTGTGACTCAATTATAATGCAGATACATAGATAGAGACAAACATATACAATATAGATAGATAGATCGATGGATGGACAAACAGATATATATATACAGAAAAGTAGACAGAAAGAGGATGGATGGATGGACGGATCAATGAACGGATGGACTGACAGATAAATGGATGGACAGATTGATTGCTAGATGGATGGGTGGATGGATCGACCGATCTATGGATGGATGAAAGGATGATAAATGGATGCATGGATGAGTTGATGATCTATTGATGGATAGATGGTTGGAGAGATAAACTAATAAATAATTAAATAAATACAAAGGAAAATAGATAGATAAATAGATAGATAGACAGATAGATAATAATATAGACATACATAAATAAAGATACAAACAGTAAATATAAGAAAGCTAACCTATCTAATTTTCCCAAAACCCGTCATGTTTTTTATATTTCCTGCCTTTCTATATCCTTTTCATCTGTTGTCAATATCAGGATTGTGAAGCCATCCATCACCTCACGGTCTTCCCTCTGATCGTCAGGATGGACTAGGCAAAGGGCAGTGTATATCCTGGTCGTCTTTTCTGAACAGCTTCGGAGTCATTTTTGCCTTAGATATATCGAAAGTTTTTAAATGGTCTAACATAAATATTTCGTTTCCCAACCACCTTCCTTGGGATTCTGTTTTTTTCTATATACCTTTCCAGGCTACTTATTGCTGCCCGAGTAGATGGACACTAAGCTGTTCAATTGTTGTTTATTTTGTAATTATCAATCACTTTGGCATTATTTAGCAATTGTTGTAAACAGCCACATGACGTTGTGTTCGCATCTGTTGGTGGGAGTGAGCCCCTTTAAGCATCAAGAAGGCTGTTGTCACACATTCCCCAAACACTGCCAATAGCAGGATCAGCATTGCAGATATGAGGCATCCATTGTCCTCTGGCGTTGTGAGGCAGAATGGAAGGGTCACTGTATACATCATCACCCCATCAATGAATGAAGCTGCAGATTATGCCTAATGTAGGACGTATGAATGGAGACAAGTTCTATGGAGAAGAATAGTAGGATCTAATAAAATCCAAAATGGTTACAGAGCTTAGATCCATCGTCCACAGACATCACATGTGACAACCAACGATTTATATATACGTTCTAAGGACTGTAAAGGCATATTATACTTCACATACTACAAGCCACCTCAAGAACAGTGCAAGGAGTCTGTCAACTATCAAGAGGATAAATAATAGGTCAGATAAAAGTCAAACTAAAAATGTGTGGAAGCATTGCATTGCCTGCCAAGGTGGAGTATCGCTGCACAGGAGTCATGGACATCAAGGAACACTTACCACTGTACTCTTAGTGTGACATTTTTTATTTTTGACTGAGGCAGCAAGAGTCTGGTGGATATCAATGCCTGAACAGCTATGTTTTCTTTCCAGATATGAACCAAACAAAACCTTCAACGAATATTAACTCGAAATTGTATATAATAACTCATTACGTAACGTCAAGGAAGTCTGGCATTCTGTACATTCTTCGTTATAACATATTTTCCTTCACCTATGCACAGAGGCTCAGGATACAGTACGGTCATAAGGTCATCCTTCACTCTCACACAATCGGCCAAAGTGTTGTTTCCCTTCATATCCCTTACAGTAACAATTGTTCTGAACACACTGCATCCTTCCCTTCAATCCCCAGGCATCGCTGCACAAGACTCTCTATTTTTTTTTTTATCGGATTTGTTCATTTCACGAAGCAGGAGTAAAGCGTGCAGTATCTTCATTCCTTTTACTGGTAAGCTCTGGTAAAGTCTGGTTCTGGTGTACGTTATTTTTTCGTCTCTCTACAATTTGGACTTTTTTCAAGACAGCCGCATCAACACATTTTGGGGACTACACTCACCTTGAGATTTTTGAGTTTCATATAACCTCTGTCTTTTCTTCTTTTTTTTCATTCTTTTCTTTTCTTTCATTCTTTTCTTTACTATTCTTTTCTTTTCTCTTTTTCGGTTCTTTTCTTCTTCCTTTCTTGTCTTCTCTTTTATCATATTTCCTTAGGAGAAGCATTTCGTGTGGGTGGGTGTGTGGGTGTATGTGTGTGTGTGTGTGTGTGTGTGTGTGTGTGTGTGTGCGTGTGTGTGTGTGTGTGTGTGTGTGTGTGTGTGTGTGTGTGTGTGTGTGTGTGTGTGTGTGTGTGTGTGTGTGTGTGTGTTACTTTTACGCATTAGTTTTTTTTTTTTATGGATGCCTCCTTTTGATGTTGAAATATATATATATATATATATATATATATATATATATATATATATATATATATATATATATATATATATATATATTACTATATACATAGACGGAAAAAATATATATGAGCGAATAGTTGTATAAATAAAAAGAGATGAATAATGATACAAAGACCAGTTAAACAATCTAACATGACAATAAGTAAAACGAACAAACGCCTTCCTGAAACAACGGGAAGTAGACTGAAGGGAAATGAATAACGAAAATACAAATAAATGAACAAACACTCCCTTTGCATCACTTTATAAAGGGAATAATCTAGACTCAAAAAACAATTATTCAGTAAGGTTGACAAGACACCTGCCGGTCTTCTCAGTAGAGACTCGAGACATTATTGCAAACATGAAAAATGAAGTCTCCACACGCGGCTACACAGGTGAGCGGCAGGTAACAGAGGCCTGGAGGGTGTGTAGCAACGGTCTGCGTGATTACTACTATCAAAACACGCCTAACCTTGAGGTAGGAAAGTAAATAAATAAATAAATAAGTATATAAATAAATAGATAAATAAATAAACTGTCTGGAGATTTTATAATGTATACTGTATGTGACGAGCATTTGTCAACTCATCTATTGTTCCATCTGTCCGAATCACAAGCAGCCTTCACCCCCTCCCACACACACACACACACACACACACACACACACACACACACACACACACACACACACACACACACACACACACACACACTAACACTAACACTAACACTAACACTAACACTAACACACATTACATATATCTACTTTATCACTCCCTATAATTAATAACTCGAAGATATTAAGGAAATGTATTATCAACAATGTTTCGGTAATGTTCTTCACGGCATAACCCTCAACACTAACACCACTCTAGGAGGACCAGCAATGGTTCCTTAAGTACACCACGATGCAAGACACGAGACACTAAACCAAATCCCTCAAATTTTGGAAACAATAACATAATTTTGTTCTATTTTTACCTACACTGCCTCTTTAATTTACGTTTCAAGTTTTATAATATCCACAACAATTACTGGGTGACCAAAAAATGTATAGGCAAGAAAATCGAGCATATAACAAAAAACTTATAATAATAGTTTGGATTAAAAGAATATACATTTTCCACTTTACTTTCTGCTCGCATTTAGACATCAGCCCATTAGCCCTCCCTGCCTCACCCTCCCTGCCTCCTTGCCTCCTCTTCCACTCTTCATCCTCCTCGGTGCAGCAAGCCACCACCAGCCCGGCTGAATGAGGCGTCCCGGAAATATAGAGAAAACTTAATTCCACTCGACTCTTGATTCAAAACCTTCGCTACCACGGTCTCAAAGGACACAAAGTTAAGAGAGAGAGAAAGATAGAGAGAGAGAGAGAGAGAGAGAGAGAGAGAGAGAGAGAGAGAGAGAGAGAGAGAGAGAGAGAGAGAGAGAGAGAGAGAGAGAGAGAGAGAGAGAGAGAGAGAGAGATGGAAGTAGAAGGAGGGAGTTAAGCTAAATATAAACATAGAAACATAACTGAACAAGAAACAAATTAATGAGACAAAGATTAAAGAGGAATAGAAACAAAAGAAAATTCCGTGACACTGAATCACAAACAGGAAACGCAAATATAAAAGAATCAAACAGATAACAACAGAAAGAACGACAGAGCCTGAAAAAAAGCACACCGACAAACAGACAGCCGGACAGACAGACAGACGGATACCTAGTTCCCCTTCACCTGTCTGCTTAATGAGGCAAACAGGTGAGGAGGAGGACGCCCGGCGCATTTCCACTATTGAAATTAAGGACTTAACGCAACGCTTCCCACAGTCTACACTTAGTTAGTTAGTTTGTGTCCCCGTGTGTTGATCTTGCCGTAAGTGCGTCTCTGTCCGTGTGTGTGTGTGTGTGTGTGTGTGTGTGTGTGTGTGTGTGTGTGTGTGTGTGTGTGTGTGTGTGTGTGTGTGTTTGCCTGGCTGACTCCACGATTTCACGCCCTATATCATACCTTCTACTGTCTTTCGTCTTTGTTATCCTAGCTAGTTTATACTCATTACGTTATGGAAGTCTTGCCTGCTGTTATCTCGTCTCTAGTTTTGAAAATAGAGAACAAAGCATCAACAGAAACAAGCTTTCTTCATCTCAAAAAACAACACAAGAACCATGAATACATCAACTCTTAGTTCTGTATAATCCCTTTTCAAAAACAGTTCGTTATCTATTCTAGTCAGCCAACCTCTCGTCCCTTTCTCTACCTACTTTTGCTACTGCCACCGCCATTACCCTCTCCCGCGGCCCCTCACTCTTCTACCCCGACTGTCATCTGCCTCGAGACAGCGGAAGGAATCGTGGGTTTGTCTGCTTAGTGACTAGAAAAAAAATCGAGGCACATAACCAGAAGCGTTCTCTTGGGTGCAGGAACTCAACAGTGTCTCTGGATGGGTTACAATTTGTGTGTGTGCGTGAAAGAGACGAAGAGAGAGAGAGAGAGAGAGAGAGAAAGAGAAAGAGTAAGAGAAAGAGAGAGATAGAAAGAGTAAAAAAAATCGTGGAGGTGTTACAGAATTGTGTTGAGAGTCCTTGGGGAGAGCTCAAAGGGAGTGAAAAAGGATCTCAAGGATGGGAAAGAAGCGCGGTGAATGGGCAGGAAAGGAAAGCGAAGAAGGGGAGGCAGGAGTGTATTCGAGGGGAAAATAATGAAATATGGCGTACGTACATGGGTGGAAAAATACACACACACACACACACACACACACACAAACACACACAGACAAACCAACCAACAAACAGACATACAGACACAGACAGACAAAAGCAAGACGAATATACATACATACACACGTACATACAGACAGTTCTTCATCCAGAAAGACAAGAAAGCGAAGAAAAACTGAAGTCAAAACAAAAAAGAAGACATAAAAACAAAATAAAAATAAACAAAGGAAGAAAAGAGAGAAAAGACGAAACCAAAAGAAAAAAATTGTCGCTGTTCAATTCAATAAGAGAGAGAGAGAGAGAGAGAGAGAGAGAGAGAGAGAGAGAGAGAGAGAGAGAGAGAGAGAGAGAGAGAGAGAGAGAGAGAGAGAGAGAGAGAGAGAGAGAGAGAGAGAGAGAGACTCGAAGAAACTCAACCTTTCAATTTCCTCTTCGTGACGTGGATTCATGACTCAACACCATTTCACTGACTGACTGACTGACTGACTCTCCGTACTGAAGCCTGACTCACATCCATTCATTACAGTGACTCATGAAAACACTAACACGCAATAGTCTATCTATCTATCTATCTATCTATCTATCTATCTAGGAAGTGAAAAGTGTTCCTAGTAGTACAACCAGTCTTCCCCTCCTCAACCCTCCTACTCCCTCCCCTTAACCAATTATTTCCTTCTTTTCTACTCTCCCTTCCCATAGTCAGTCTATTCCCTACTGAATACCTAGATTTAAGTCTCCATTTCAACTCCTTTTCGTAGCACAGTCACACACACACCCTCAAGCCTCCTCACTACACACACCACAGCCTCACTAACACCACATTCCATACTAACCACTTCTACCTCATAATTTTGCCTCATCTAACCTAACCTACCTAACCTAACCTAACCTAAGCTAACCTAATCTAACCTAACCTAACTTAACCTAACCTACCCACCACACACAGCCTCACTAACACCACCCTTCATACTGACCACTTCTACCTCATACTTTTGCCTCATCGTCACTCATACAATCTTTACCTTACCTTCTCATAACAACCCAATGTATATACTTTTTTTCCCCATTTTTTTCTCTCTCAATTTTTTGTATCTTACTTTTTATATGCCATGGTATTTTTTACTCTTGAAAGCTTAGGAATAAATTTTGAAGGAAACTCGTACATGGATGCCGCCACTGAGGGAGGAAATATTTAAATTTGATTATCCTTTCTGAGTGAGTATGAAGAGTTGGGTATTTCTTTGATCGACAGGGAGGAGTGTACGGAGGGAGGGGGGGAGGGGCTAAGGGTGCTACAATGGAGTGTGGGGGAGGGAGGGACAAGGGGAGTGAGGAGGAGATAAGGGAGGTGTGTGGGGAGGATATGAGAAGTACTGTATATTGTGGTGTGTATATGAGGTGATTGCAGAGTCAAGAGGAATGAAATAATGGGTATAAGGAAATAAAATTTTGGGAGTAATTTAAGTAAGGAAGGTGGAAGTGTGACTGAGTTGAGTGGAGTGTAAAGAGGAGTGGAAGAGGGATTGAAGAGTGTGTAGCTGGTGGTATCAGGGGACCAGCAAATTATGGAGTGGAGAGATGTGAAGAATAAAAATCATAAGGAAAAGTGGAGGAATGAGTAATAATTGGGAGAGAGAAACTAGGTCATATGATGTAAATAAGAGGAGAGAGCAAGCCAGAAAAAGGGTGATGTTTGAAGGCAGTGTAAAATAGTGTTGATGTGAGATATGAAGGGGAATATGAATGAGTATGTGTGTATGTGTAGGGAGAAAAAGTCTAATCATTCTTTCTCTCTCTTTTTTTTCTCTCTCACTCGCTTTCTCTTTCTGTCTGGAAGGTATTTCTATAGCATCCAACTTGTAAACAGAAGCTTATACTCAAGTTTCCAAGCCTGTAATTAGGCAGAGCGTGTCTCTGTCCTACTCTTTCCAGCTGTCCAAGTTTGAATAGCAATTATCGAAGCTTGTATCATTCCATTGAGAACCTGTCCATATATCTGTTGGTAATTAACGAAGCTACTTGGACGCATCTTGCTAATTAAATGATGCTTTGTAATGTGGCAGTAATGTGTTTTGTCTCGTAGAATTATGGTGTTTGTGTTGTGAAGTGTGACGGACGTAATGTGGCAGATCTTGTCTCGTCTTGGGTTAGAAGAAAGATGTGAGAAAAAGTGAAGTTAAGTGAGGTGAGGTGAGGTGAGGTGAGGTGTGTGTGTGTGTGTGTGTGTGTGTGTGTGTGTGTGTGTGTGTGTGTGTGTGTGTGTGTGTGTGTGTGTGTGTGTGTGTGTATGGTTGCACAAAGAGGGAGGAATGTAAAAAGAAAATGCTGAGGGTTTGGAAGAAATGCGAAGTGTGTCCGTGAAGAAAAATATGTGAAGAAAGTACAATGCATAAAAGTATGAAGTTCGTGGACAGAATGAATAAGAGAGAGAGAGAGAGAGAGAGAGAGAGAGAGAGAGAGAGAGAGAGAGAGAGAGAGAGAGAGAGAGAGAGAGAGAGAGAGAGAGAGAGAGAGAGAGAGAGAGAGAGAGAGAGAGAGAGAGAAAATGAAATATCTAGCATGCAAAATTACTCTACGAAGATTAAACAAGCATTGTATTCTGAATATATAAAACAAAAAAATAAAGAAAATAACGAGCACACCAAAATGAGAAAAATTTTTTTTTAATTATTCCATAAGTAAGATTAATGACAGTAAACAAAAGTGAAAATACGTGAAAGAAAATATATGTGACTGGAATAAACAACATATATCCATGAAAAAATATAACACCTGTATATATGTGCCTGGTGTGTGTGTGTGTGTGTGTGTGTGTGTGTGTGTGTGTGTGTGTGTGTGTGTGTGTGTGTGTGTGTGTGTGTGTGTGTGTGTGTGTGTGGTGGAGGCGATAGGAGGAGTGTTTGTGGAGAGGCGAGTCTGTGGAGTGCGAGTATAGGATATGGAGGGAGAGAAAGAAAAATAAAGAGAGAGAGAAAGAAAGAGAAAAGAAAATATACACAAACATTGACAGACAACCAGACAAAGACAGACAAAAAAAAATGACAGACAAGACACATTCAAACATAAAAAAAACATACACATACAGAATTACAAAAATACATACAGACATACATACATACAGACATACAAGGAGCGGGAGTGAGGCAGGGAGTGGCCAGCAGCTCCAGCCAGACTTCCACCGGGAATTCTTCAAGCCAGTTGCCTCAAGAATATTTTTGGCCAAGAACCGACCAAAAGTGACGGTGATATATTTCATGCGTGAGACAGAAAGAGAGAGCGAGAGAGAGAGCGAGAGAGAGAGAGAGAGAGAGAGAGAGAGAGAGAGAGAGAGAGAGAGAGAGAGAGAGAGAGAGAGAGAGAGAGAGAGAGAGAGAGAAGAGAGAGAGAGAGAGAGAGAGAGAGGAAAAGAAATGGAGATATATATTCTATGCGTGAGACAAGAAGAAAGAGACAGAGAAGGAGATGGAGAGATAGAGATAAAGATAGATGGATAGAGAGAGAGAGAAGAAGAAAAAAAAAGAGAGATAGAGTGAGATATATAGGCAAGTAAACAGATCAATGAACAAATAACATTACACCAGCGAGGGTCAAGAGTATAACACAATATGTATATTTATGTATGTTCTGTTTCCATTACAATTATTACTTCCCTTCTCTCTTCCATCTTTGTACACACTCTCTCTCTCTCTCTCTCTCTCTCTCTCTCTCTCTCTCTCTCTCTCTCTCTCTCTCTCTCTCTCTCTCTCTCTCTCTCTCTCTCTCTCTCTCTCTCTCTCTCTCTTGTCGTATTCCACACACCAGTACACAATTTTCCTAGCTACATACATACATACATACATGCATACATACATACATACATACATATATACATACATACGCAAATTCTTTTAACACGTATTCACACCATTTCAGGGAGTACTTCAAATATTTTAAAAGCCAACGCAGCCTTTATATACTTTTCCATCAACTTATTTCAAGACTCCACGAAACAGTCTACTGCACCCACGCACCCCACCCCCCCACACACACACACACACATACACACACACATACACACGTGCACGGGGACCAATATTATCCAAAGGACCCACGAATATATGATAAACTGACTGCATCATTCTCAAATTTCCGTCTTGAATGGATATATGTTAAGTCTAGGACACACGAACCCCCAAAGTCCCAGTTGGGGAGGAGCAGCGCTGGCCAGGAAGAGAAAGGAAGGAGTGAGGGAGAAGCAGAGGATAAATTGGTCTCCCAACGGAATGTGAAAAAAGTATAACCCCGCAGCAGACTCAGAGCAACGCCATGGCAGCGAGAACCAGGAACCAAGAACCACACATGAAATAATACTCATACGACTCACACTTCCTTGTGAATCTGAAATAAATGGTGACTTGTGACTTGGAAAAAGGCCGAAATTTTCCTATATAAATAATGTCCAGGAATATTTGAGTTTTATCCCGATTCACATGCAAGATATACATGGAAACATTTATGGTGAATATCCTAAGACTCATGTTTCTCGGCTCAGTAACTTGACAAATCTGTAATCGGAAATATACAGTGATGTGAGGTGAGGGGAGGGTTAGGTGATGTGTAGGGGAGGTTTTTTAAAGTTTTTGGACTGTGAGGCGAGGGAGCAGCGGCCGGCAGGTGGCAAGAAAGTGGAGGAAAAAGTCCATGACATCGGCCTGGTCTGGTTTACCTTCTGCTCCATAAACTTGACATAAAAAAATATAAAAAAAATCCCATAAATGAACTTGAAGCATGTGGCGTCTAGGTTTGAAATAAATAAATAGAAAAAAATAACACATGGGTCATCGAACCAAGAAAAAAAACTACGAATCAATCATAAAATAAAGATATGAAAAAATGATATATTATGTAAATAAAAGTTATATATTTTTGTTTTACTTTACAAAATCACTATATAAGGCGACGAAGGGAAAGACAAAAGGAAATAAAAGAGATAAGTTTTTAGAAAGGTGTAAAAGGAAGGTAAGGAAGCGAAGAGAGGACACACCTATGATTCGTGAGTGACCTTGGGATTAAAAAAAGAAGTGACTCTCTCTCTCTCTCTCTCTCTCTCTCTCTCTCTCTGAACAAAGAAGTTGGCACATTTACGTATGAATTATTAGTATTAATCTCGCTATATGGTTACAAAAATTAACATACAAAAAAAAATAATATTCTGAACTTGCTATCACACACACACACACACACACACACACACACACACACACACACACACACACACACACACACACACACACGTAAGGAGGAGAGCCACAGCAGACAAAGCTATGGTCGTAAAATAATAACCATTACATTACAGGACAAAGGTGGCTCATAGAAAACGTAATAAATTAAGATGGTTATAGGGAAGACTATGCTAATTCCCGCCCGCCACCATAATCACGGCACTGGAGAGGGTAAAAGTGCCTGAGGTGAGGGAGAGGAGTGATTCACACACAATGGGCACGCAGTTGAGCTAAACGTATTTTTAAATGGCGAATGTGGTGAAGAGAGGCAAGGCATGATTGGATGATTGCATGGAAGCCTTAACTCTCCTTTCTTCTCTCTCTCTCTCTCTCTCTCTCTCTCTCTCTCTCTCTCTCTCTCTCTCTCTCTCTCTCTCTCTCTCTCTCTCTCTCTCTCTCTCTGTAAACTATATTTTTTCCATGATTTTTCACCTCAATTTAGTACAAACAATTACATTTAAGACAAATTATCTGTGGCTTGATTATTTATAGAATTCAATGACACGCTCTCTCTCTCTCTCTCTCTCTCTCTCTCTCTCTCTCTCTCTCTCTCTCTCTCTCTCTCTCTCTCTCTCTCTCTCTCTCTCTCTCTCTCTCTCTCTCTCTCTCAAACAGTCGAAAAAGCCGTAATGAAATTCTCCTTTACATACATAGACCAGTGCGCATTTTTACGAATCTATTTTCGTGTTTTTTTTCAAACTCATTCTAGCTTTTATCTTTATCGTTTGGTTATAACATTTTTTTTCCTTTACCTTCAATTTCCAGATATTAGGAGACAGAGAAAAGGGTAGAGATAAAAAAAAAAGATAAAAGCGAGAGGATGAAAATAATCGAGAAAAATAGGAAATGATGATGATGAAGAATAGAGGAGAATAAATGTGAAAGAGGAAAGATAGAACGAGCGGAGAGGTGGAAAGGATAAAAGATGGCAGAGGAAAGTGACGATAAGGACCAACGGGGAAGAAATATGAGAGTCAGAGAAAAGAAAGAAAGAAAAAAAAAAGAGAGAAATGGAGGGAGATATATATATAAAGCTAAACACAAATGTCTTTCAAATATATGCACCATGATCCTCTTTCCCTCATTTTCTTTTACCTCACAGAAAACGTAAGGTGTCCCCTCGTGGGTATTATAGAGGCTTGCTGGTGTACAAAGCCAAGGGGGCACTCACGTAAACACAATGAGAACCCCACCAGGAGATACGGGTTAATTTTCTCTAATGGCTGGAAGAAAGCACACTGAACACTACCACCGTAAGCATGTACTGTATTATGCATGAAATTATATCCTATACCAGTAAAGTCACCGCGGATTGATAAATAAGTGAGGTAAGTTCAGTGTGTGTGTGTGTGTGTGTGTGTGTGTGTGTGTGTGTGTGTGTGTGTGTGTGTGTGTGTGTGTGTGTGTGTGTTTAAGGAAGTTATATTATGATAGTACGTTAAACTTGCGTATGTAACATAATAAAATAACACACACACACACACACACACACACACACACACACACACACACACACACACACACACACACACACACACACACATACACACACACACACACACACACACACACAGCATGTCATCTAGGGTTAATCAAATTTTCAGCCTTCTACATTATACAGTGATGGTGGTGGTGGTGGTGGTGGTGGTGGTGGTGGTGGTGGTGGTGGTGGTGGTGGTGGTGGTGGTGGTAGAGTGGCTGGGAAGGAAGGCAGCGTCGAGCTACTCTAATAAGTGTACAAAGTTAGTTAGCTGTACAAAAAAAAAAGTGGTGTAGACGCTGAGGAAAAAATAGATCCCCACCAGCAGCCAGCACTACACACAGCCGTCGAAAAATAAAGAAAGAAAGATGAGAAGAAAAAAAATACCTAAATCAAATTACCTCCGCCCCCCCCATTAACCAGTCAGCAACTCACATCCATTTTCTCTTACAACTCCAACAAAAGACTACTCCGTTTTCTATTGCGATGAAAAATGGAAAACATAGATTAGTTCTTTAATTGAGAACTTTTCAGACTCTATCGTTTCACTTCGCGGGTAAGACCGGTATTCTTGGGCAGACATTACGAAAGTGGAGAGAAAAGAAGATAAAATAATGGAGGATCTTTGCAATTCCAAATGAGCAAAGTAGAAATAAGGATAAAATAATCTATCCTTACCTTACCAACGTTCATCCATATGGTAAGCGAGAGACGAGACACCTGTAGAGGTAATCTAATACGTTGTTCCAGCACATACCTGGCGGGGAAAGAGATGCAGGTAAGTAAAGAGGAAATACAGATGGAAGGTAAAGACATTTAATAAAACTTCACATCTTTTATTCTCCTTCTACCTTTCCCTGCTTTGAGTGAGCTTGAAAAAGTAATAAGTTGGGGAAAATTCCACGAAATGTCACTGAATGAAAAGTTAAGGTAATGAATATGTTGAGAAGTGAGTAAATATACTGAGTAATATAATGTAAAATGAGTTATGTTCAGGTATTGACTCTGTGTGTGTGTGTGTGTGTGTGTGTGTGTGTGTGTGTGTGTGTGTGTGTGTGTGTGTGTGTGTGTGTGTGTGTGTGTGTGTGTGTGTGTGTTGGGGTGCGGATCTCAGGGACGTGCATTATTTATGTCGTGTGTGAGAAGGATTATTATATTTTAGTTTTTCGTTTTATATAAAGCTTTCTTGTAACTTTTCACTGTTTGTTTTTATCTTCGTTTCTCTGGCCTGAATCCTCACAGCAATTATGATAAATTATGATAATGATGATAAAGATGATGAGGATGATGATGATGATGATGATGATGATGATGATGATGATGATGATGCGTTAGGGAGGGAGGGAGGACAGAGAGGCCTGGGTGCCGCCCCAAGAGTGGCTTAGTGTGCCCGGCATCGACCTGCGCTGCATGTCAAGGATCGTCCATCCGATTATTGATGGTGAGTTTCACACGCCGGGTGCCAACACTCACCAGCTGCAGCCCACGTCAGGGCCTGCGAACTTTTTTTTCGGTCCCCGTCCCCTGCCTCGTCGGAGCCCGTAAGCCCATGCAGCCCGGCAGGGGATAGAGAGGTGGTAAAGTGGGTGGTAGAAGTAAGAAGAGGAGGAGGTGGGGGAGATAGGTGGACGCGGTGCTACTGAAAAATAGGTCTTTCAGGCACGGGCAGCTTTTTTTCTTTAAACGAGTATATACGTTTTTGTTGTAGAAAGTTTTGTACCCTCGCCGGGAGACCACAGCGGTGAAGGAGAGTCACGTTGAAGGTGCGGATGTGTGTGTGGGTGTGTGTGGGTGTTACACAAACAGTTCCAGGTAACATTACACAAGACTCGAACGGCTGCAAGATGCGAGGGTCATGCCAAGTAATCTGACTGAGAGAGGCCACAGACAGATGTACCATGAGTGTTCGTGCGCCCGGTGCTGCCGGCAGAGGTGGCCGTCGCAGGACCTGCACATGCAAAAAAAAATTTTCTCCCTACAGATACATTCGGTGTGGACGTCAGCAACCAGGCGTTAATTAGTGGCCATCAGTAGCTTCTTAGCTGGTCAGGAAACTGACATATTTGCTGTGTCTTTGTCACCGCCAATCAGCTGAAGAATCAGTTGACTGTCCAGTCAGGAAGCTTAACTTTCCGAACCATTATTCTTCCTCCTGTCCCCAAGCTGCTCTGCTCTCGAGTTTACTCTGTAATGCAATATAAAGGAATCCTTAGGTACCCTTAAAATATTGAACGTGTGTTCATAACCGTGAGCCTTTTTTTTCTCTATCACAAACCGTTGGCGCCAGTAGGCTTTTTATGGAGGCACAGATGGACTTGCCTCTTGCCTGTTATTTTGCGTGGGTTTTAAATTTTTTTACAGTGACACCTCGAATGTTATACGTTCTCTCTTGAATATGTTGAGAACGAAGAGAAGCTAATCGCTGCTATAGCCTCAGATGCATATAAACATTGTAAGTCCCATCTGAGGACAGTATGGCAGCAATTTGGGTAGTCTTTGGCCACTCGGCGGTAATACCAAATAATGAAAAGTGGCCAGCAAATATTGGGGGATCGAACCCGAGACCCAAGGTTCACCTGATCGAATGCTAGATCCCTGTACCACCGCCTGATTAGTAATGATTTGAAATTTCAGGGAAATATTTATAACGAACACGAGCATCAACAAAATTAAGGTCGGTTACCTATTGTGTGGAGGCGAAAACATCACTTACTGACTTTTATGTCAGTCAAGACACCAACACCGAGACACTCCACAGCAGCCTTTGTTTTGGGTCTTGAATACAGCTCAAGTGGGTGCACGTGGAGGCATCAGCCTCGCTCACTAACCTTTGGGGAAGCCACTTCAAGCACCACTAAGGATTACGAGGCAAGGCAGCTCGTTATTATTATTGATATGATTATAATTTTTCACTATTATTATTATTATCATTATTTCAAACTGCGAGCGAAGCGACCAGTTTGGAAGTTTCGAAACGACCCCATCCAAAATGTGTCTGTGTGTCTGTATGTATGTGTATCTGTCTGTCTGTCTGTCTGTCTGTCTGTCTGTCTATCTTTTATCTCCTCCTAGACCACTGGAGGGATCGGAATGAAACTTTCAGGGCTTGTAGGCATCAACCCTTAGATGGTTATTATATATTAAAAATATATTGATATTATGTAAATTTTAAAGTTATTTGTGAAAAACTTGTACCTTGCTTAATACTGGTCGCACATATTCATACTTACCCTTCCACAGGAGACACCGTGACCTACCTCCTACCTCCTTTTCTACCTATCTCCTATCTCCCTACCTCTCTTTCTACA
>JAPQNM010000042.1:2711105-2743605 GCA_029783475.1 Metacarcinus magister | reverse complement strand
ACAGACACGATTGAAAACTTTTACGAACGGAACTCAAGGTCTTGCCTCCACTTTCACTCGTCTCGACCCAACGTTTACAATAACTTTCAATAACGGAACTCACACTTATTTCTTTCCCTAAGTTTTATATCCGCTAAGTTACCAACACGTGGCGGTTATTGCGACTGTGAACATGTCATAAAACACATTAATTTGCTGCTGATGTAACTCAATATATCTTTCAAAATGTGGAGAGGGAATGCGAGGTTCAGGTTCAGGACAGAGACAGCGATGGTGTGGGACATTCAGTTGACAGTTATTAAATATTAAGTGGCTGAGGACTGAGAGCTGCAGGGTCTGTGAGGTGTGTGTAAGGATTGCGAAGTTAAGGACCTGTAGGGTAAAGGGGAATATGTACTGATGGACCTGTATGATGGAGAAGCTAGGTGGTGAAGAGGCTGTGAGGTGGAGATGCAAGGTGGAGGGGACTGTGATAAAGGAGCTGTAAAGTTGAGTAGCTGCAGTGTGTGGTGGAGCAGCTTGGGTGAGTGGGCTGAGAGGTGGAAGTGTGCTGTGTAAAACTTGAGCTGCAGTCTCGATAAAGATTCTTTGCATTCCTAATTGCTCTCTAATAAAGTTTTTATGATGATAAGTTGAAACAAAACTCTTATTACGACAAGGCTTTGCTATGGAGTTAACCTTCTTAGTGCAAAGTTTATTGCTAAGTTTTCCTGAAGGCGCTGTTTGAGTATGTATTTTTGGACAATTATCCTTGCCGGTATTCTCTCTTAAGGTTGTTGAGAGGAAGTTTGTTTGTCTCAGTAAGTTGTTCGCTCTTCCGTCATCATCTTGTTAATCTTTCTGACGCCGTGGATCATTCTCAGAGACACAGATGCTGCCGGAGGACGACACACACACACACACACACACACACACACACACACACACACACACACACACACACACACACACACACACACACACACACACATAAAAGGGATATACGCAGTGGCCTCGATTCTTACTGATCAACACACGATGAATGAAGGTCAAGAAGGTGACAGTGGCAAGGAGACGCAGCGCTGAGGAGACATAGTTAGACGAGGCGAGAAGGACGCAACGTTAGGGAGAGTCTCAAGAGTGGACAGCAGGAGCAAGACAGAGGCAACAAAGCGAGGGAGGAAACAGCAGACTCAGAAAAACAATGACGTTGGAGCAGAAACGAAAGGAAAGAAAAGAAAGTGAGCCGAGAAAGCTTAAAAACAAGTACCAGTGGAAGGAAAGGTGGGGGAAAAGGGAAGGGCGAGGGGAAGATTGGAGAGGCTGGCTCGTAGAGAGGCTGGGCAAGAACAGAAGGGCACAACACACTACAGATTAAGTTACTTCTGGTGTTGTGCCTCCTAATGCTGAGAACCCAGACCGGTGAGGGGACGAAGGGTGTTGGGGGTGCCTGGGGCTGCTATGGTGAGGTAAAGGAGATGGAAGTGAGGGTTAGGATGGGGAAATGAAGTCAGGTAGGGGAAAGAAGGTCCACATGAAACCAAGGGGACAAAAACGCCGGGAGAAAGAGAGGAGAGGAGTAAAAGGAGAAGGGAGAGAAGTAAGGGAAGAGATAATGGTAAAGAAACAAGAACTATTGTGACGAGGTAAGAAGAGAAAGAAGAAAAGATGGAAAAGATGAAGAAGGAAGGAAAAGAGAAAAGAGAGAGAGTAAAAAACGAAGGGAACTAAGAGGAAAAGAGAGAGATGATAAAGATGAAGGTAAGAGTAAAGTAAAATGAGAAAGGGAGGATGAAACGAAGGAAAAAGATATAAAAAAAAGAGTAAGAGGCGATAGAGAAGTCAATCGTGTGTGTGTGTGTGTGTGTGTGTGTGTGTGTGTGTGTGTGTGTGTGTGTGTGTGTGTGTGTGTGTGTGTGTGTGTGTGTTCTAGCATAGACGCGTTTCTTTTTTTTCTCTCGTTGCCACAGTGGTTCATCCGCTCGACTTCCCTTCTTTTCAATACTTCTTTCCCTCCTCTCTGAATCCCTCTCACCTCTCTCTGAAGCTCCCCAATATCTTCATTACGCCCCCTCCTCTCTCTCTCTCTCTCTCTCTCTCTCTCTCTCTCTCTCTCTCTCTCTCTCTCTCTCTCTCTCTCTCTCTCTCTCTCTCTCTCTCTCTCTCTCTCTCTCCTCCCTAACCTCGCTTTTCCTTTCATGTTTCCTCCTCTTCTGTCCTCTCCTTCCTTCTTCCTCTCCTTTTCTTCTCTTCTTCTGCTTCTTCCTGTCGCTTACATCCTCTGGGGTTTTTTTTCCCTTTTCGTGTATTCACTCCGATTCTAAGTCAGCAAAGGTCAAGTTGTATTTCCTTAACATTCTCCTTAACTCTTCTTAAAGATATCTTCTTTCTTTTTCTTCACCTATGTTTTTCGTTGCCAGGAGATACATCGAAATTCATGGTATTTTGTGTCCTTAAACTTTGCCTTCTGTTCATGTTGTTTTTCGTACCAAATCTGCTTTTGTCTTCTTTCTTTCATGTCGTGTCGTGTCGTTGTCAACCTTGTTTTTTTCCCTTCACCTTCAGCGCTCCTTCCTTTGCCTTCCATCATTAGCTTTCACTTCCCGCCACTTCACTTCACTTCACTTCATTGTTTGCCTTCTTCTTTTAACTCTCCATTAGCTTTCCTTGCGACCTCTATTTTTTGCGCTTCCACTCTCTCATTTCTACTCGCGCTGCTCCTCCTCCTCCTCCTCCTCCTCCTCCTCCTCCTCCTCCTCCTCATCTTCCTCCACAAACACTGAACAAGCTTCGTCAAACAACTCGAATCTATCAATCTCCTTCCCTTGACGTCAAATGAAAGCCTTCACTGAGCACTGTTGACATCATGGGCAGCAGGGAGGAAAAACAGATGAACGAGGACGAGAAGACACAAGGAACAGCGAGGAAAAAAAGTTAGGGAGACAAAAAAAAAAAAGATGTGAGATATGAAGATGTGAATAGGGAGGAAGGGGAGGAGGAAGAGGAGGAGGAGGAGGAGGAGGAAGAGGAGGAGGAGGAGGAGGCAAGGGTGTGTCAGGGAATAGTCTGTTTGGAAGGAGCGTGTAATTCCTCTCGCTGCCATTACAAAGCCAAGTCTTGTTTATCTTGTCCCTGAGGCTTGGGTCAATGTTTGCCCAGAGGATGAGGGTTGTCCTGTACCCGCCCCCTCCCCCTCCTTCCCCCTCCCCTTTCCCTCCCCTCCCCCTCCCCTCCCCCTCCCCGACTCACTTTCCTTCTTTCCCTCTCCGACAAAATAAAAATAAAACTCGTAGAATGATGGGTTTTTTATTACAAATGGATGGGGGTCTCATTTTTGTCCGGCGTCTGATAGCTAGCTGTCTGTGTGGGTGGGTGGCTGTGTGTGTGTGTGTGTGTGTGTGTGTGTGTGTGTGTGTGTGTGTGTGTGTGTGTGTGTGTGTCTGTGTGTGTGTGTGTGTGTGTGTGTGTGTGTACAGAACTAACAGCATGTAGGAAGGGGCTTTACAGGGCAAGGAAAAGAAAACCAGGTGATGAAAGGGAAGAACAGGTGAAGAGGAGAGGAGAAAAAAAACATATTTATACGATCTCTCATGTTGATTAAATAAATGTTTGGGTTAATTTGACTTTTTTGAGGTTCATTAGAAGGTATGAAATGGTGTTAAATGGTAATAAAGGTTTTAATCCCGGAAATAAGTGGAAGGTACAAACGGAGGGAGGGAAACTAATATAAAAGAGTAAACAGGGAGAAATAAATGTGAGTAAGTAGATAGATATATAGATAACCATATAGGTAAATAGATTAATATATAACAAAGTAGAGACAGATATACAAATTAATAAATAAAGATAGATAGATAGATAGATAGATGGACAGACAGATATATAGATAGATAGATAGACAAATAGATAGAACATGATCAAGTTTAGTTACAGATATGAAGGGAGATGAGAACAAAAGAGGATTAGACGGTCAGGTACACAAGTAGATGAGGAATTGTTATCTCTCTCTCTCTCTCTCTCTCTCTCTCTCTCTCTCTCTCTCTCTCTCTCTCTCTCTCTCTCTCTCTCTCTCTCTCTCTCTCTCTCTCTCTCCCCCTTTACCACAACCTTCATCATATGCTTGCGCTTACACTCTCCCTCACCCCCAGCCTCCCTCCTGTCTCCATGCCAAGGCCTCTTCCTCTTCCTCTTCCTCTTCCTCATCCTCTATCCCCAGCTTTCCTCAGCCTCCATCTCCTCCCCCTTTCCTTCCCCTACCCCCACTCTCGCCCCCCCTTGTCGTTGCGTTGCCTCGCTAAGCACCGTCGTCCCTCATCTTGTGTATACACGGCGCTAACTTTGCGTCGGAGTGAGGTCGTAGTGGCGGGAACACGGCAACACGAGGCGACAACTTCACGTCGTTTGGAGCTGATAAATCGGCTTACCTCAAGATCCCTGGGGTGGAATTTAATCCCGGTAATCCAGTTTGAGGAGGATTACCACTGAGCCTTCTCTCCACCACTGCCCTCCTCGTCCCCCTTCCTCTTCCCTCCAGGTTCTCGCCCAAACTCGTAAAAAGAGGATGAGTACCAACCTGAGATACAACCCTGAGATCAATTAGCGAGTGTTTTCATGCCCGTTTTACAGAATAACACGCGTTTTAAGCCTCACACGCTGTCGTCATCACCTCTCCACCCCCTCCACACACCCCACACACCGCCCCCACACCCCTCCGGTAAGCCCTCCATCATTTACTCTCCGCATTAAACCGAGACTCTAACTCAAAGGCTCTGGCCATATTTCTGGATTTTCCGCGTAACCTCCGCCACCTTAGGTTAGCCTCCGCCCGTCGCCCAGCCTCCAGGGTGAGACAGATCTTTGGAGGATAAGAATGAGGATGTGAGGGAAAGTGTATGAAGGAAAAGGGTGGGTGTTTGCAGAGGAAAGAGAAGAGGGACTGAAGAAAGAAGTAGTGAAAGGAAAAGGCTTTGTGAAGAAGAGCAAAGGAGATTGATGGTAGGGAAGGAAGTGGAGGAGAGGTGAAAAATTAAGGAAAATGGAGTGTAAAGAGATGAAGGAAAGTAGAAGACAGGAAAATGGGTGTATGAGTGGGTGGGGAAGGAGAGTTGTGGTGATGGAGGAGATTGAGGTCACCAAGAGGAAGAGGAGAGCTGAGGAAAAGAGATAAAGAGAGAGTAGAAGGGAATGGAAGCAGGATGGGAAAGTGTGGACGAAGGGTGAATAGAAGAGGAAATGAACTACAAGATAAGTGGATGAAAGAACGAAAAACTGTAGCAATATGAATGGAAAGGGAGAGGTGAGGAAGGAATACAAAAAGGAATAAAAATGATGAGAGGGGAGGAGAGGAAAGGGATTAAAAGAGAGAAAGAAAAAGAGAAACAGCCACTTTTTCTTACTTACAAGGGTGGTGATGATGATGGTGATGATGGTGATGATGATGGTGATGACAGTAGCAGTGGCAGTGGTGGTGATGGTGGTAATAGTGATGATGTAAATGGTGATGAAGTTGAAGCGCCTCATAAAAGTGGTGATGGTGAGAGTGGTAACGGCGGCGATATTAACAAAGAAATATAGAAGAAAAAAAAAATAGGGAAGTAAAAAAGGGAAAAGGATATAAATCAGAAGAAAATCTGAGCTCAGCCCACGAGGCGGCAGAACCCAAATCAATGTTTCAAAAAAGTTGGACGCGTTCTCGTACTTTTCCTTTCAAAGAGTGAGAGTCGAGTGAAGGAGGAAAAAACACGAGACAAACAGGCGGACGGACGGACGGAAAGATGGACGGACGGACGGACGGACTCATGGATGGATGGATGGATGGATGGATGGATGGTCTGCCAGAGTTTCCAGGGACGTAAAATGTATAAAAATATATATACATGTTGCAGACTTACAATGAAAAGAAGAAAAAAACACGTACTCTAACAAGATTTTTTCTCACAACCACAACACACACACACACACACACACACACACACACACACACACACACACACACACACACACACACACACACACACACACACAGGTGGGATGGGATGGGAGTAGCTGAAGAGGGGGAAGGGAAGGGGAGGGGAATGAAAGGAAAAGGGAGGGGAGGAAGGTGGGCCTGGGGGGAAGGGAGAGGGAGGGGGAAGGGAGGGTGAAGAGGGCAAAGACTCGTAGGAACAAAGCGTATTCAAATTCCTGCAGCGACACGAGACAAACATGAAGCAAATCCTTAAACTTTGCCGCAATTGTAACCAAAAAACTCCCTCGGGCGACGTAGCTGCTTCACACACACACACACACACTAAAAAAAAATAATAATAATAAAAAATAAAGAATAAATGAAGAAAAAAAAACATGATATTAAAAAACACTTCAAAAGACAAAACAAAATAAGAGAAAAGAAAAAAAAGAGAGAATCTAGAAGAAGAAAAAAAAACACACACAACAAAAACAACAAAGGAGAATTTAATTTGCTTTCTTTCCTTCCTAAGTATATAGTTAACTCACTAACAAACACACTGATGTACCCGCGTTGCCTGTTTCAAGACACGCGACTCTTGCATCGAGAGAGAGAGAGAGAGAGAGAGAGAGAGAGAGAGAGAGAGAGAGAGAGAGAGAGAGAGAGAGAGAGAGAGAGAGAGAGTAGAAAGGAAGGATGACGCAAGGAGATCCGAAAGACAAACATGTAATTCTGTGAACTTAACCAGCTTGACGTCCAACCTTGGGAGGAGCTACAAGTAAGATGCAAATGTGTAGTCACGAAGAGGAGGAAGAGAGGAGCATCAAGGGGGAGAGGAAGGTAGGTTATTACGCCTCCCGTGGGTGTGATGTGGGCGGGGCAGGTCAAAGGTGGAGTAGAGGAAGGAGGAGTAAGATGGCGGGAGAGTTTATGAAAGTGGATAAGAACAGGGAATGGTGAAAGAGAAAGAAGTGGAAGGAAACAGAAGAATGAGTGGAGGTAGAAAGTTAGTGGAAAAAATTGAAGATATTACCGGGAGAAAAGAGTGAGACAATAAAGAAGGAAGGAAGGAAGAACAAGATAGAAAGCAAGAGGAGGAAGAAAGAAAAAAAAAAAAAAAGGATAGGAACATAGGAACACAAGAGTAGCAAGTAACATAAAAAGAAATATAAAAAAAACACTGGCTTGTTACAGCGTTATTTGTTTGAGTGCACCAGACTTTAAACTCTCGTGTGACAGTGGGATAGAGAGGCGAGAAGCTCCTCCTCACCCCCCCTCCGTGCACCTCTCACTCTGGCACACTGACGAAAGGAAGAGAATATTACATCTACTGTTATGAAAGTAGAAGGAATGGGAAGAAATTAAGGATGTAACAAGAGACAGAGAAGAAGAACAATAACAACAACACAATAGGATAAAGAGAAGAAGAATGAGGAAATGAAAGAAGATGAGAAGGGCAAGTGTGTGTGTGTGTGTGTGTGTGTGTGTGTGTGTGTGTGTGTGTGTGTGTGTGTGTGTGTGTGTGTGTGTGTGTGTGTGTGTGTTTAAGAGAAAGGCTGTTCCGCAGACAATATCTAAATAAGTTCATTATAAAAAGGAAAGAAAAAGGAAATGAACAAATGGACGAAAACATGAAGAGGAGGAGAGAAGAAGAAGAAGAAGAAGAAGAAGAAGAAGAAGAAGAAGAAGAAGAAGAAGAAGAAGAAGAAGAAGAAGAAGAAGAAGAATATATGTGAGGGCACGAATAAACAAGGAATGGAGTTAGGGAAAAGGGAGAGGACAAAGGAGGAAAAGAAAGGAAGGGGAGAGAGAAAAGGTATGAACAAAAGACACAGAAATAATGCACACAATTAAAGAATACAAAGAACAACAAAGAAACACACAAGTAAGTTTTGTGTGTCCTTATTAAACTCAAGCTGGAGAGACACTTAAAAGAAGAAAGAGAAAGAGAAAGAGAAAGAGAAATAAAAGGAGAAAAAAACACGGTAATGAAGAGAAAAAATAAATAAAGGAACAAAGAAACAAGGAAATTGACATAAATATCTTTCGACTGTTTACATTTTTTTAGTGAAGTTTAAAAAAGATCAAGATTAATTACATGTTTGATTTTTTTATTTAACGTTGTTTTGAATCATGCTGTGAAATAAATGAAGGAAGGAAATGCTATGCGAGACATTTGACAAAAAAATATATTATAAAAAAAAAAGAATGAGACGTTTGACAAAAAAAGAAATAGGAAAAATAATTGGCTCCATAAATTTGAAAGCAAAGAAAACTTGGTAAAGATTCCATAATTAACTTTCAGCAACATGGTCATACGTGGCACATTTAATCAACGAAGGCAAAGAATCATATTTTTTTTCCTTCATTATATCCTTTGACGGGAAATTATATGAATGTTTCCCTCTTGGTGAGCTCAGGTATTCGTTTAATGATGAACAATAGTATTTTTTATAGGATTCAAATGTCTATTATTATTATAAGAATCACTACTTTCTGTTCTTACCATATACAAAACGACAAGGTGGTGATTAGAGGACATGGTCGTTAGTTATCAAACCTTCTATTGGTGGAATAAGATAATTAATTTAAGATACAAAAAAGCCATTAACATTTGTTCTTATCTTGTGATCGTTAATTAACATTTAAATGCCACTAATATAAAGAAAGAAAAGGCTGTTATTTAATACACGTGTTAGAATTTTTTGTTCTTCATTTCATTGATGCGATACAAGTATGTTTTTAAGGGACACACTAATAAAAATAAAGTATGTGGGAAGCACGTCGTAAAGGATATTTTTGTAAATTAACTTTATTTCATGACAGACATTTCCAAAAACTTTCTCTCTTATATGATCAAAGTAACTCAGTAATCGTGTAAGGTTTTCTAATAACAAACTTAAGTCAATAACAGCACATCAAGAGGCTCTAAGTATTGTTTCGTGGAGGTGATCAATATGTAGAATCATCAATAGTTATGAAAGTTCTTGACAGTGCTTGGTGGAGAGAGAACGTACGTATTCCTGGACGGCTACCGGGAATAACAATACACAACATTTCATAAAGCTATTCTAACATAACACACTACACAATAAACAAAAAACATCACTATCATTGACGTGTCCTTGGCTTCAGATACTCCCACGAACCTTACTTCCATTGACCTGCGACACATTATAACACTAGACTGATCTACTCTCACTACTCATTCGCTTTATTGCGGTATAAATTCTGCCACATAAAAATCTTACGGCTGTACCTCACCTACTCTCTCTCCCTCTCTCTCCCTTGCCCGCCTCACCTCTTGCCCCGCGCTCTTGTACTGGTAACTGAAGAAGTCTTGTTGGAAATGAGGGTAAAGAGTCGACAGAGCAAATAAACGTATTGATATAATTTCGTTAGATGATGCAGAATAAAACCAGCATTATAGTGTTTCCTGTGACCTTGATGAAGTATTGAACAAATTAGTCATATCAAGGTTGGAAAGAAACAAGGTAACAAAAACATAGGCTATCACTCACTCACTCTCTCTCTCTCTCTCTCTCTCTCTCTCTCTCTCTCTCTCTCTCTCTCTCTCTCTCTCTCTCTCTCTCTCTCTCTCTCTCTCTCTCTCTCTCTCTCTCTCTCTCTCTCTCTCTCTCACACACACACACACACACACACGCACCCTACTCCCCCCTCCCACACACACACACAAATAACTCCACAAAATATGTCGCTTGTATAGTCTTTCAAATGTTGACAGGAAATTATAAGTTTTCTTTTTCCAAACACACATGTTCACCAATGCTTGCAGGAGGTTAAGAGGCTTTTCCGACAAGTGTTTACGTTCCACGCCAAAAACGAACACAAGTAAGCCCTTAAAAGGTAAACTTGTTGCAAAATATAAAAAGCCATAAGAAGAAGAAGCAATTTTTTTTACGTATCTTATTTTTCCGTTATTTTCCTTTTTTCTCAGAGCACTTCACCGCCATTACACCACACTACCACCTCCTCCTACTCTCCTACACTCATGTTCACTACCATCCTTCAGCTGCCTCTGGAAAATATACACAGTACAATTGAATATGAATGCAGTTCATGTAAACACAACACTACCTGGACTATTAATTCGTTGGCAGTTGTCTCGTACCTTTCAGTTACAACAAATATATTACAATGGTTGAGAATAGCCGGCCAGTGTTTTGTGGGAATAAATAGTTTAAGGGAATGTTTTATCATCACATATTTATTATTTTGTACAACTGCAACGCTTAATGAACGCTGGAAACCACTCAGACGTATCAAATAAACAATCAACATTATTATTCAGCAGCATTTTCACGTGCTTCTGATCACAATAACAAAACAATAACAACACACACACACACACACACACACACACACACACACACACACACACACACACACACACACACACACACACATGTCCATCACACCTCGACACGTGGAGCTCAAAGGTTCGACAAATCATAGTCACGAAGCCATTAAATAAAACACTAGAAGTATGACAGACACGCGCCTCACTCCGCCTTTCCAACCAGTCCCACCAAAGTGACGGTCAGTCTGCTCACTCACACAGCAGAGCACACAAATACTACACATTTTTGCCCACTCGTCCACTACCAGCCTCTGATATCTGTCCCCCCGTCCGGGTATCACTGATCAGCCTGAATCGTTTTCTCAGGCAAACCAGAAACCAGCAAACGTAGGAAATGAGTTTTGTTGAGTATTTATTGATTTCAGGTAAAATATCAGTGTTGTTATTTTTTTTTTATTATTAGTGTTATCGTTGTTACTATTATTATTACTACGATTATTATTACTATTATTATTATTATGATTATTATTATTATTATCATCTTTACTATTATTATTATTATTATTATTATTGTTATTATTATTATTATTATTATTATTATTGTTATTATCATCATTATTTTCATTATTATTATTAATATTATTATTATTATTATTAATATTATTATTATTATTATGATTATTATTATTATTATCTTTACTATTATTATTATTATTATTATTATTATTATTATTGTTATTATTATTATTATTATTATTATTATTATTATTATTATTGTTATTATCATCATTATTATCATTATTATCATCATTTTAAATATTATTATTTATCAATAGCCACAGTTAGTATTGTTATTATCATCATTACTATTATCACTGTCACTATTATTTTCCATATGATCACCACTACGTTATCTTACAACACCATTGGTTATAATAGATATGGAGGTCACAATATAACAGTAACTTAATTATTATATTTGTGGTATAACATGTTAACTATGGATACAGCTTCACCAACCTCGAGGCTCGTCAAAACAATGCCTCTCCCAGCTCCTAGAACCCTGGTGCAACTACACATACAAAAAATAAATAAACACACACACACACACACCTACACACACAAAACACACACACACACACACACACACACACACACACACACACACACACACACACACACACACACGCACATACACACACACATACACACACACACACACACAGATATATATATATATATATATATATATATATATATATATATATATATATATATATATATATCGAAATGGTTTTACGACATTCGCAGATGTCATCATCGTCTTCCAGAAATAATTCCTTCAGCATATTGTTGAATATATTTCTGTATCTTGTATGCTCACGTCCTCCCTAGGCATCAGGTCTGCATTCCTTTTTCCTTGACTGAACAGCTTTGTAGTGTTTACACAAGTTGCAGCAGCAGCGTCGCTGCAAAACAGGTGTTGCGTCACACACTGTTACTGGGTTTCTCTTTATTACTTCAATAATCATCAACAAAACCAGTTTCTATATTCCAGTTTGACTCAACAAGATCCTCTATAACCTGTTAGTGAGACTTACGATGAATATTTTCAACATTATTCGCAACAGCTGTTTTGTGACATAACAAAACACAAAACAGATGATTAAGAGCCTCACGCTCTCATCAAAGCTTTAAGTAAAACGGAATATTAAATGGAATAAACCCGCAGCAAGAACCAAGTGTGACAGGTGAAGCACCAAGGCAGAACACACAGCCTGAGCTGGAAAGGTGAAGAAGAGGTACAACAAGAAGAGGGAACAAGAAAAACAGGCGTAGGAGAAGGAACACAGAGGCGGCAGGAAAGTCACGCTCCATCCCACCACTTCCTCTCAAGCTGAGGATGCTGGGAAAAAGTCCACAAGTACCAAACTCACACTACACTCCCCAACACTCGTGGGTGTACGAGTGTAAAAGTGTTGTGCCTGAAACAGAGTCAAGGGGGGCAGGGGTGACGGGCGCTCCCTCCCCCGGCAATCTGGGAACCGTCCCTCGACTCCCAACTACCTTGTTTCATGCCAGATAACCACGTGTGCATACTTCACTCACTAAATTCTGCATTGTTAACTGTGTATAAAAGTTCAAAATGCACGAGTCTGACTTTCAATAGTCAATTACAAAAGCCACAAAACTAAAATTGAAAACCTGACAACGGTGTGCGCCAACACTTGAAAAAATCATTGTTCTGTTCCCCTAGAAATTTATTTGCCACGAAATATACTACGCTTCCTGATCGAACCAATGCCTCTCAATTTGACTCTAAAATATATAGGACTAGTACATACTATGTTCTGGAATTTGCATTACTTATCAGAAATATTCAGAGGAATTTTCATATTTTAAGGTACAATTATTTTTGTATGACTGGAAATGTGTGTGTTTGCGTGTGTGTGTGTGTGTGTGTGTGTGTGTGTGTGTGTGTGTGTGTGTGTGTGTGTGTGTGTGTGTGTGTGTGTGTGTGTGACTGTGTCTGTGTGTGTGTGTGTGTGTGTGTGTGTGTGTGTGTGTGTGTGTGTGTGTGTGTGTGTGTGTGTGACTGTGTCTGTGTCTGTGTGTGTGTGTGTGTGTGTGTGTGTGTGTGTGTGTGTATGTGTGTGTGTGTATGTGTGTGTGTGTATGTGTGTGTGTGTGTGTGGTGTGTGTGTGGTGTGTGTGTGGTGTGTGTGTGTGTGGTGTGTGTGTGTGGTGTGTGTGGTGTGTGTGTGTGTGTGTGTGTGTGTGTGTGTGTGTGTGTGTGTGTGTGTGTGTGTGTGTGTGTGTGTGTTTGGAAAATTAGATTTACAGATTTAAAAAGGAATGTTGTTAATTCTTACCGTAATAAGCTATATGTTGCATTCATGATTTTATGTATGTGTTATGTATGTATTGTGTGTTTTATTGTACATGTGTGTGTGTGTGTGTGTGTGTGTGTGTGTGTGTGTGTGTGTGTGTGTGTGTGTGTGTGTGTGTGTGTGTGTGTGTGTTCCTCTGCTTAATTTTGTTCTCTCTCTCATACATGATATCAATTCTTGAAGCTAAATCGTGACACTTTTTTGCCACATTTTGGTCGAGAAAAAGAAGAAAGTTGGAAGAAAAATAATGAAGAGTGGCAGGAGAATGAGGAGGAAGATAGGCAAGAAAGAGGAAGAGGAGGACAAAATGATGAAAAGAAACGAGAGAAATGATGAGAATTACAAATAACCCAGAACAGAGAAAGAAAGAAAGAAAGAAACCATAAAAAGAAAAGAGGAAAAAAAAACACAAACTCACAAATTGAACAACTAAACACAGTAACATTATGATCACCATAAGAAAAAGCAAGAAGAAAAAAAAACATGGAGTAGATAAATGAAACATAGATACATAAAGAGAAGCAGTAACTGATCACTTTAAAGCCAGGCGCTGAATCTATAAGGCAGACAGATTACTGTAATTCAATTTGCTTGATTGTGTTACCTGCAGCGTCAATCAGGGAGGGATTATAGGGCCCGCGCCGCTCAGTCTCTTTGGGAAATGTTGAACGTGCAATCAGAGGTATCCTGCATACGCTTCATCATCATCATCATCATCATCATCATCATCATCCTCTTACGCTAATGATGATGATGATGACGCAAAGATTATTATGTACGCATTTTTTTCTTAGTATTATTTTCATTATTATTTGTGATATATTGGTTTTAATTTACTAGTCTATTCTCCTTTCGTTTTGTGTACACGTGTTTCATCTGTGTATTTACATCTACTTTTGTATCATTCTTGTAGTTTTTGTCTATCTCGTTACCCCTTTTTTGCATATTCTAGTTTTATATCCTAGCGCTTGGTTTCCCAGTTTCCCTTTCGTATCTATGTCTACATGATATTATGTTGCCTATTGATAGTTTCCATGGTTACAGTATTCCTCTTAACCTTCTACTCTACCTGCGCGATTTTTTTTGTATTATTTCTAGTCTACCTGTTTACCTTCCTGCACGTGTCGCTTAGGTGTTTATCCCGTGTCTTTCCCTTTTACCAATAAGTGAGTAAGAAGCCCACAGCAGCAAACACAACACTTCAGCGTCTCCAGGCACGACAAAGAATACGACTCGCTATTACTACTCCAAGGGTGAAAAAAAAATATATATATAGGGTTCCTGTGAGACCTGAGGGTGACGGAGAGATTGTTGTTTACTTTCTCCCAGCAAACTTGAGTAAGAAATATATAAACGAATATTGCCTGAAGGATTTTTTTTTCTTAGTTTTTATATTTATTTTTTGTTTTTGTTTTTAGGTTGAGATGGGGGAAAGTCTTATTACTTTTAGGTTATTGTTTTTCTTTTCTTGTCTTTTTCTGTGGAATCATCTTGTGTTACATAGCGGGGAAGGCGAAGTTTTGTTTTAGTTATTCATTTTTATTCATACTCGTACCAAGTTATTTCCAACGTGTACTGTTACGCTGTTTTATTCTATTTTTTGGGTATCTGTTAGGATTATATTTCACTGCTCTCTCTCTCTCTCTCTCTCTCTCTCTCTCTCTCTCTCTCTCTCTCTCTCTCTCTCTCTCTCTCTCTCTCTCTCTCTCTCTCTCTCTCTCTCTCTCTCTCTCTCTCTCTCTCTCTCTCCCTCTCTCTAATAGGGTTATCAGCACATGCGGCAGCTTTGATCTACGTTAAGTATTTAAATCCTCAGTTAAGTACCAGTGAGGGTCCTATAAGCACTTTTATCTTCCCTTCCCTCCCCTCCCTCTGAGACTCACTCAAACACACACACACACACACACACACACACACACACACACACACACACACACACACACACACACACACACACACACACATACTAAATAAGCTCATCTTAGACACTTAATGAGCTCCTCCTCCTCCTCCTCCTCCTCCTCCTCCTCCTCCTCCTCCTCCTCCTCCTCCTCCTTACCCATTGCTGTAAAAAGAAAAAAAAATCATACGTGAGTCACACATCCTTCCTGACGTCTTCAGTGGCACGCGATTCCCTAAGTCAAAACGTTTTCTTTTTTCATCATTATTTTTTGCAGCAATTCAATTTTTCACTTCCTTCACGACTACAATAAATTTTCTATGAGGAGGAGGAGGAGGAGGAGTTGGCTATTAGCGTTTTCATGGTCCATTAAACATTTTTTTCCCAGACAGCCTTTGGGCATGGAAAGGAATAGCGCTGAAGGGAAGGTACGACAAAGGGTACGACGGTATGACTTTCCAGTTATCTCCACACCTGCATCTCAACTTTCTCCAGCAGGTGACAGGAGGCTGCTGGACACCTGAAGGGATGACTCTCACTCCACAGTCCCTTCATTTCCCGTGCCTTCTCATCCCCTCAGTCAGGTCTTCCGCCTCAAGCCACACAGCACACCGCCAACAAAGCCACGCTGTTCCAAGGTCACTTCCATTGAGTTGGATACACGTCCTGCCATGCAATATCCTCGCCTTAGTGGCCTCACCTGTGTCATGCATTCAGGTGTGTGAGGTGGACTTGATGTGCTGTTACAACCTAACTTAATGTGTTTGGTGCTGCTTGTTTAGTGTGTCAGTGTTGGTTTTGTGGTTTTATTCATACTGTACTTTTTTGTCTATTTTTATTTTCTTTTTCCTCTTACTTTATCTATTTGTCTCTATCTATCTATCTATCTATCTATCTATTAATCTATCTATATGATGGAAAGGTGGTATGGATATTAAAGCTGAAAGAGGATTACTATTATATTCCGTAACGTTTCGACATTTCGTTTTCTTCAGAAAGAACATTTTTTTCTGAAGAAGACGAAATATCAAAACGTTAAAAATATAATAGTACTCCTATTTCAACTTGGGTTTCCATACCATATTTCAATCTCAAATTGTCCTACACTTATCCTATCTATCTATCTATCTATCTATCTTTCCAGTATTACATAATTTCTCTTCATATATATTCCTTATATAACTTGTCCCCTCTACTACTTTCTATCACGTAAAAAAGCAAAGACAGATTAACAAATATTCATTCCTTCAATATTTTCCAACACTACATAATCTTCACCTCACATCTCATCCAACCATTCAGCGGAGCGTCATGTTAGGGGTAACTACGGTACATGTTGTAGAAAACATTGATGAGGTAAAGCAGGGATGAGACTTAACGTGACCGGCTGTGGTACTGAAAAGGCATTAAAGAGAGAGAGAGAGAGAGAGAGAGAGAGAGAGAGAGAGAGAGAGAGAGAGAGAGAGAGAGAGAGAGAGAGAGAGAGAGAGAGAGAGAGAGAGAGAGAGAGAGAGGGAGAGAGAGTGGCAGCAGTATTTTATTTCTTAACACCAATGACATCAACATCTTTATTACACCACCACCATCACCACCACCATCACCACCATCACCAACACCAATATGTCAACAATTTTGTCGACAATTTCAATCACCCAAGCTGCGGTAGTGGAGGAGAAGGAGTAGGAGGAGGAGGAGGAGGAGGAGGAGGAGGAGGAGCACACATATAGATGATAATGGTGAAGCAGAGGAATAAAAGAGGAAGAGAAGGAGACATAGATGATAATGGTGAAGCAGAGGAAGATAAAAACAAGAAAAAGAGACAAGAAAGAAGGAAGGAAGGAAGGAAGGAAAGTGGATAAAATAAAAATGAAGTGGAAGGAGGAAGGGCCGGTGGAAAAAACTACTTAATGTTTGGTAAATAAATTTGTTCCATAAGATGTGTCCCAGAGGATGTCGCGGCGTGTGACAGTGTTAAATATTAAGTTACTAAAATGGTTGACATCCGCTTTATTCTGAGAGAGAGAGAGAGAGAGAGAGAGAGAGAGAGAGAGAGAGAGAGAGAGAGAGAGAGAGAGAGAGAGAGAGAGAGAATATTACGTACATATACACACCAGCAAACAGCGCACCCACACACACACACACACACACACACACACACACACACACACACACACACACACACACACACACACACACACACACATAAAAAAAAACTCTGAAGTCCACCATTTTTTCCAAGTTTCATCAACAGAACAGAAGAAAAACAAGAAATGGAAAGAGGAAGAAATGGACGCAGAGAAAAAAGATGAACAGACGGAAATGAAAAGAGAGAGAGAGAGAGAGAGAGAGAGAGAGAGAGAGAGAGAGAGAGAGAGAGAGAGAGAGAGAGAGAGAGAGAGAGAGAGAGAGAGAGAGAGAGAGAGAGAGAGAGAATGAGAAACACCGATCGCTCAGTTAGATACAGACAGATAGCCGCCAGGAACGAAACTTGGGGAGAAAAAGAGGGATGACCTGAAGGATGTAAGTTAGAATAAGAAAACTTTCGCACTTCCAAAGTCGAAGAAGACGATGATTCACTGACTGATAAATGAAGACATACTAGAGGCAAACACCGATAACACACACACACACACACACACACACACACACACACACACACACACACACACACACACACACACACACACACACACACACACACAATAGATAAAAAAAAAAAAAGTGAAAACTGGAAGGAGAAAAAAACAATACAAATAAAGACAGGGAAAAAAAAATACCCTCTAAGAATTTATAGAATGGAAGACCGATAAGCAAACACACAGATAAAGGAACACAAATAGCAAGGAAGGAAAGGACTTGCAGGAAAAAAGAGAATATAAAAAAAGATCAAGAGGAAGACGTGAAGGTTTTCGTTCCAGGAAAACACGACGAATAAGGGAGAGGAAAGAGAGAGAGACAGAGAGAGAGAGAGAGAGAGAGAGAGAGAGAGAGAGAGAGAGAGAGAGAGAGAGAGAGAGAGAGAGAGAGAGAGAGAGAGAGAGAGAGTAATACACTCGGAGTTTGGAAGTAAAATAAGAAATGTTTCCCAGTAGAGCGAGATCAACCAGTTACAGGAGAGAGAGAGAGAGAGAGAGAGAGAGAGAGAGAGAGAGAGAGAGAGAGAGAGAGAGAGAGAGAGAGAGAGAGAGAGAGAGAGAGAGAGAGAGACAACGACACAGACACAGACAGATGCAGATACAGGGACAAGGACAGACAAACAGACATACTGATAGACAGGACAGAACAAATAGGAAAGACAGACAGAAAAAGACAAACAGGAAAAAACAAACAGACAGACAGACAGAACAAAGAGACAGACAGACAGAACAAACAGACAGGCAGACAGAAAGACAGACAGTTTGCTTGCTTCTCCCCTTTTAACCCTCCTGACCGTCCCTTCCTGACCATTCACGCATCCTGGCCCTGCTTGCGTGAAGGCCGCCCGTTCACTGACCACCAGCCGCCCCTCCATCCTGCCGCTGCCACCAATTATTCATTTCCACGACAATACTTGATTTTTTTTTTTTTCACTGATTTAATTAATGTTTTATCCTTAACTTCCTTTCTTTTAATAGAATTTGATCCTATTACTTCGTCCTTCCCTTTCCATTTATTTATCATTTTTTTTTTTTACTATATAATGTTTTGATACGTTATCGCTTCTAACACCTTCATTTGTTTCAACATTGATTTTTTTTTCGATCTAAAACTCACATTCATTCGTTAAAAAGAGAATATATATACATAAACGAAATCACAACATAGATACTGTCATCACTGGACTACAAACGAATGCATAGAGAGGTTAATGGAGGTTGTAGCAGTGATCGCTAAATCCGAGTTTCAAATGCAGTCCCATTTTTGTGTGTATGACTGAGTGGTTAAAGGTCACCTCATGCTGCCTGTTAACCTATCGGCTTTGACTATTAACCACCATTAACACAGCTTTCACTGCCCACTACAGCATCGAGAGTGTGGTGATGTGTGTGTCGGATGTCATACAGTTACACATACCATCTATTGAGTGGAATTAGGGTGAGAGAGAGAGAGAGAGAGAGAGAGAGAGAGAGAGAGAGAGAGAGAGAGAGAGAGAGAGAGAGAGAGAGAGAGAGAGAGAGAGAGAGAGGTGGTATTGGATGCTTCTGCCACACTGATGAATGAGAGGCTTAATGATGCAGGTGATGTCCTTCAGTGTAATAATAGCCACGACAAACGTAATTATTCAACAGTTGTGTTACGCCTCGTTGTACTTATTGCTTGGCTCTAAGTGATATACAATTTTAGACAACATCATTAATTTTAACAATATTTTATTTTGTTTTTTTGTATATGATGTAGTATTACTCTTCTTTGGAAGTGGTGTATAATTGCGCTTTCTAATTAACCCTAGCAGAACTATATGGTCTATAGCTGCCTAGTTTGGGGGATTGTTGAATCAGTTTACAAATACACGGCTGATTGTATGGGATATTAGGTGGTGTTATTGTGGTGTTGGTTATGTGGTGGTGGTAATGGTGGTGGTGTTATTGTGGTGTTGGTTATGTGGTGGTGGTAATGGTGGTGGTGTTATTGTGGTGTTGGTTATGTGGTGGTGGTAATGGTGGTGGTGTTATTGTGGTGTTTGTTATGTAGTGGTGGTAATGGTGGTGGTGTTATTGTGGTGTTGGTTATGTGGTGGTGGTAATGGTGGTGGTGTTATTGTGGTGTTGGTTATGTAGTGGTGGTAATGGTGGTGGTGTTATTGTGGTGTTGGTTATGTGGTGGTGGTAATGGTGGTGGTGTTATTGTGGTGTTGGTTATGTGGTGGTGGTAATGGTGGTGGTGTTATTGTGGTGTTGGTTATGTGGTGGTGGTAATGGTGGTGGTGTTATTGTGGTGTTGGTTATGTAGTGGTGGTAATGGTGGTGGTGTTATTGTGGTGTTGGTTATGTGGTGGTGGTAATGGTGGTGGTGTTATTGTGGTGTTGGTTATGTGGTGGTGGTAATGGTGGTGATGTTATTGTGGTGTTGGTTATGTGGTAATGGTGGTGGTGTTATTGTGGTGTTGGTTATGTAGTGGTGGTAATGGTGGTGGTGTTATTGTGGTGTTGGTTATGTGGTAATGGTGGTGGTGTTATTGTGGTGTTGGTTATGTGGTGGTGGTAATGGTGGTGGTGTTATTGTGATGTTGGTTATGTGGTGGTGGTAATGGTGGTGGTGTTATTGTGGTGAATCACCTCCAAGGAAAGTTTGAGTTGCTACGGTAAAGGAGGTGGCGTTATATTCTATGTGAAACTAACATGTCAGTTCTTTGGCCGTGTATGGGGCGGCCTGCAGTCCAGGCGTCAGTTACACACCAACCGCAGTGGTATCCTCATAGGATCCGTATACTGTGGCTGCCGGAATGGCCGTGTATGGGCGGCCTGCAGTCCGAGCGTCAGTTCCACACTAACCGTAGTGGTATCCTCATAGGATCCGTATACTGTGGCTGCCGGAATGGCCGTGTCCCGAGAGGATAATGTTTTTTGGGGTGAAGTCATCGATATGAATGCGCTAGTCACCAAAGGATAGAAGTAACCTTCGCCTGCACCGAAACTCTTTCCCTGGTGTCGGGGAGGAGAAAAGCCTGCACCGTGTAAGGCTTCGGTGTACAAACCTTCCTGCGTCCCATCACGTAATACTTGTTAAGGTTTGAATTCATATGGTAAAACTTGGTATGTTCTGGAATTAATTTTTTTAAATCCCGTATTAAATTGGTTGTAATTTCATTAATCATAAGTGTATAGATATTTCTCTATGCATGGTAATCATAAACACACTTTTTCTTGTTACCTTTTATATGAAATAAGTGATAATTGAATAATAAAAAAAAGGTTGAGTTTTGACTTTTATTATCATTGCAAATATCACCATTTTTTATTGGTTGAAGGTGACCAGTGGACTACGACGTGAGAGGAGAATGAGGTCACACACACATACACATTAACACTCCCCAGACAGAGAAAGAGAGAGAGAGAGAGAGAGAGAGAGAGAGAGAGAGAGAGAGAGAGAGAGAGAGAGCGAGAAGAAAAAAAAATTAAATAAAGAGAAAAAAATATATATATAATAAAACAAAGGATGACGAAGAAATAAAGTGTTTTTCCATCATCGTATATGTCTTTTTTCTCACCACAAAATTCCACTCACTTGCCTTATTCATACATAGCATGTATTCTGGTTCATACAGGATGCGTGTCATTACTATGTGCTGTACCCCCGCATGCATAAACTTAATGGGCTAACTTGAATAAACTAATTAGTATAATACAGTACCAAAATTTATTGCATACCCTTCCTCCTATAACACCATTAAACTCATCACACAAAGGGATTGTTGGGTAATTAACAATGAAAAAAAAATACTGACAAATGAGAGCTCATTAGCAAAAAATCATCGCTAAGTACCTTTTTATTTTTCAGTTTTGTAATATATATGTTATTTTTATTATTTTGCTGAACTCCCAATAATCTAAATAAAAAATATCACTAAAATGGATGAATTACTTCACTGATGGATATGTATGTGGTTTATTTTTGTCCTGTTTTATCTATCCATTTTATGGCTGTGGATGATATGAAAAAATATATATGGAGGTAGTGTATGAGATTGCTACGAGATATGTGTGGAATACTGGTACCATAAAGTTGAGTAATCTCTCTCTCTCTCTCTCTCTCTCTCTCTCTCTCTCTCTCTCTCTCTCTCTCTCTCTCTCTCTCTCTCTCTCTCTCTCTCTCTCTCTCTCTCTCTCTCTCTGTAATGCCTTTGTTGTTCTTCCTTTGATTTAAACTCGACTTATTTTCAAACTTTTTCTTTTGTTTTCTCTTTGTTTTTCACGGTTTTTCCTCTAAGGTTACAAATCTTTCCCCACAAAACCCCTTTTCCCTTGCTCTCTTTATCTAAATTCTATGATGGCAGTTCTAGTCTCTCGTACTTCTTATTATATTTTCCTTCCTTTTTCCTCTTCCTTCCTTCCTTCCTTCCTTCCTTCCTTCCTCCCTCACCTTGTCTTCCCTCATCACTGACTTCAACATTCTGGTTATGAGTGTTTTTTTTTCCCTCTTCCGTGTTCCCGTTTCCCCTTCTTCCATCTTTCCCTTGAGGTCACTTGAAGCATCGTTATCATACTCTCACGACTGGACATAAAATTTCATCACTACCTCGCAGAGAACTCCCGGCCCAGTAAAGAACACACACACACACACACACACACACACACACACACACACACACACACACACACACACACACACACACACACACACACTGTCTTCTCGTATCCTCCCATTCTCTTAAACTTTCTTCAGATCACGTCACAAGTTTTCATGAGATTCTATTTTATTTCCACCTGGCTGTTCCGATCTAGCGTTCGATTTATTTTTGTTAAGACTTTGTTGTATTTGTATTATCATTGTAACTTTTATATCATAATTTCATGACCTCATATATCAATTGTTTTTATCACTCTTATTATTATTATTATTATTATTATTATTATTATTATTATTATTATTATTATCATTATTATTATTATTATTATCATTAGTTATTATCATATTATTCTTTCTCTCTCTCTCTCTCTCTCTCTCTCTCTCTCTCTCTCTCTCTCTCTCTCTCTCTCTCTCTCTCTCTCTCTCTCTCTCTCTCTCTCTCTCTCTCTCGCAATGTCCAGGAATGTGTTTTCTTTACTTTAGTCTGTACTCTCACACTTCCCGTTTTTTCTGATTCAAAGCGTCGTGTTACTGACCCTAAACATGAGATAAGGAAGATGTCACACTATGGATACGTCTTTTTTCCCCTGTGTGTGTGTGTGTATGTGTATGTGTGTGTGTGTGTGTGTGTGTGTGTGTGTGTGAGTGTGTGTGTGTGAGTGTGTGTGTGTGTGTGTGTGTGTGTGTGTGTGTGTGTGTGTGTGTGTGTGTGTGTGTGTGTGTTTTGGGCACCACGATGGAGGCTGGAAATGATTCTGGGATGAGATTGGAAATGAGGAGAGGACGTCCAGGAAGGGGAGGTGAGTGAAGAGGAGGTGAAGGAAGAGGAGGTGGAAGAAGAGGAGGTGGAGGAAGAGGTTAGTGAAGAGGAGGTGAAGGAAGAGGAGGTGGAAAAAGAGGAGGTTGAGGTTAAGGTAGAGGAGGTGAAGGTGGAGGTTGAGGTTGAGGTAGGAGAGGTGGGGATGGAGGTAGATGAGGTGGAGGTAGAGGAGGCAGAGGTAGGGAGAAGGAGGTGGAGTTAGGGAAGAGGAGGTGGAGGTGGAGGTAGAGGTAGAGGAGGTGGAGGTGGTGGGTTGTGGTGGGTTGTGGCGGTGGCGGTGGTGGTGGTGGTGGTGGTGGTGGTGGTGGTGGTGGTGGTGGTGGTAGTGGTGGTGGTGGTGGTGGTGGTGGTGGTGGTGGTGGTGGTGGTGTGGTACTACGAGAGGTTAGAAAAAAATGTAAAAATATTAGTAAGAAAGAAGGATGCATAAAGAGCAATATATAAAAACGAACGAAAGTTTGCTTATTTACTTTCTTTGCAAGGACCGTATCTTCTCTTTGTCTTTCCTTACAACATTATCCTGTATCCTCTTCTAGTTATTCATGTAATCATTATTCCACCAATATAACTTTAATATAACATCAATATAACATCAATACAAAATCAATATAACTTTTTCATAATACTCAATAACTATAATTGTCCAGTATGTTCACCATCACTTTGGTCTTCCTTTTAACAAGTTATATACTCTATGTTTCACACTAAACATACACCTTCATTAGTGTTATATGATACGATAGTTGTTTAAACATTTACACAAGAAACACTTGCATAATACAAGACTTCGTGTATCACTGACTTAAGCATTCTGGTTTCATCATATGCTAACATGAAACTCCATACTGGTGTTTATTGCTTGATGCGAGAGTTTAAACATACTGGAGGCTTGAAATGATTATGAGTTTCGTGTAAGTAATTATGATAATAATAATAATATTAATAATAATAATAATTATAATAATAATAATAATAATAATAATAATAATAATAATAATAATAATAATAATAATAATAATCACAATAATAATAACAATAACAATACTAATAATGATAAGAAGAAGAAGAAGAAGAAGAAGAAGAAGAAGAAGAAGAAGAGAAAGAAGATGAAGAAAAAAAACAGGAAAAAGAACAATAATATTAATAATGATACAAAAGAACATAAGATGAATGCAATAATGGTAATAGTAGCTTTTTTCCGAACAAATAGCAGGTGATGACACTCAAAAATAAAAAAGTAAAATGAAAAAGAAAAATAGAGAAAAAAAGCTAAGAGATTATTAAAAAGAACACTTCACTTCTTTACTTATTAAAACTGTACTACAAAAGCCGTGTTAGAAGAGTTTCCAGCCCTCAGCTTTCATTTCGTTTACTTGCCTATTTTACGACATCGAAGGTAAAACAAATACACGTGTACAAGCTTCCCTTTAGACAGGACCAATACATGATTCATACAACCTTCCTTTCCCTTCATGGGCGGCGCCTCACTATGTAGAGGAAGAAGCAAAACAAACGTAACTACATCAATAGTGGAAAAAAACAACAACGCAGAAGAACTAGATGAAACACTAATTCAATGAAACACCTCACACAAAATGGTTCACGTTCATGTACACTCACTTTCAATCAGGTTCACGCACACTCACTTTCACTTTTTACTTTGTTCCCTTAGATTTCTTATGCATGCATTTTCCTCTCACTCATGAATCACTTTCTCTTCCGAAACATCAATTTCACTTTCGTATCGTAGTGACACATCATTGGTAGTGTTCCAGCCTCCCGCCAGGTGGCTTAGAGTTGCAAGCCAACCCTTCTATATATTTGACACGCGTGAGTTGCTCCAAATCAGTTTCTTACTAACTAAAAAATAATAAAAATGACAATAATAGTAAGCGCCATATTAGTGAGCAACGGCATCACCCCGTTCAATTGTTTATGAAATAGAAGCAAAAGAGAAAATGGACGTAGTAGTAAGGGATGAGAATGCATGAGAATCCAGCCTTGCCAGAACAGTTAACCTTAAACACTGAACCAAACAGCCCAGCTTGAAACACCGGCATGTGATCCCAAGAGTAATGAGTGGTAAGGTCGGTGCCCAGGCAATGGAAGGGAGGTAGGCCGGCGGGCAGAGCAGAGGTGGAGTGCTGTGACGGCTAGTGGGTCTACTATCATTAGTGAGGTCCGTCCCTTGTGCTGGTGGCCCCTTGTTTGTGCCTCACGTATGCGGGTCAGGGTTCTATCCCAGCATCACCCTGCAATATAGTGTTTGCTCTCCGTAGCTTGGTAAGTGATTCAGAAAGTCTTGCCTTGTATTGTCTCTACTTCTTATCTTTTCGTTTCCTCTCCTCTCTTTTCTTGAAGTACTGTAGTTTCCATCCTTGGTTGAACCTTATTGATGTGGCAGTTCATCCCCGAGTTGAAAATCTTGTTACAAATATGACGGAAATCATGTTTTCGGCGTTAAAAAAAAAAAAAAAAAAAAAAAAAAAAACTAAAATTTTTCTAAAAATTTGGATTTTTTCAAAATCAAATTAATGTTTCAATTAAAAAAAATTAAATATAATAATTTCAATTATTATTTATCATTTGAAAATTGAAAAAATTCTAATTTTAATATTTTTTCGGATCAGATGGCAAAATATATTTTTTCCGTAAAAAAATTAATTATTATAAAAAACTAGTTAATAAACTAATATTTATTGAAATTGTTGAAAAAAATTATAATAATTATAAATATATACGTAAAAAAAATTGATGATTTGCAAAATAAAAGGCAAAATTCACAAATTTTCAGAAAAGTATGATATTAATATATTATGCATTTTTCCATATATTTCGATTTTTTTATTTGCCAATTTCTTTTGAGTAACTATTTTGAGAAAAATATATATTTTGGCACCATTAAAATACCACTGCGATTCAGGCGGAACATTATCATGAACCAAGGTGACGTTCTAAGGTGCCTCCGTCACTCCAATCACGTGGAGGTTACTTACGATAATAGAAATGGAAACCTTAGGATTCAGGGCTTCATCGACGACGTGAAGCGATGCCACAACCAACTGAAAAACACAATCCAAGTGTGGCGAAAACAGGACGATCCACAGTCTGCGAAAGTTGATACGCCGACCAACCACGCACAGACTAAGAGGAAGGCAGCGACACCAACGCATACAAAAAAGAATGCACCTTCGGCCGAGGAAAAAGAACACGAGGCGCACAATAACCTGACAACCCCGACCGATAACCAGCAACAGATGCCTCAAAGCCGAGAGGTTTGCTGGAACTTGAAGGTTCCCTGGCAGTACCGCGGCAATTACTGGCTCAAGACTACACTTCTGGTCCCCCTCCGTAAAGAGTACAGGTAGACGTTGCGTACGATAAAGAGACTAGCAGGTTACTCTTCCAAGGCCTGAGAGACAAGGTGAAGTGTTGCCACGGCCAGGTGAAGAGTAGGATTGAGGTGTGGCGGACGCAGAACGAACAGTCGCAGCGGCAGGCAAGCGGAAGGGCGGCTGCTGAGTCCAGCAGGAGTCAGCGTTAGCCACGGCAGTAGTAGTACAATGTGAGTCAGTGTGTCACCGCCTACACTCAGGACAGAGTCACTTGCTCATTCCAAAGAGAGTCACGGAGGGCTGGACCCGACGTGGTGTGAGTGCCACCAACTCAAACACTCGATTCTCCCCTAAAACAATGGACCACTTTTATCCACCACTGAGTGTCGTCACCACCTGCACCTTGAAACGTTATTCACCAACATCGTAATCATCAACACGGTGCTTGTTATAGTGCTCACATTCTTTATCACATTATTAAATCTTGTATTCTTGTTATTTCTTCTGATTTATTATCCTTTAATTTCATTTTTTTAATTACGATATTATTAGTATAACTATTATTATTATTATTATTATTATTATTATTATTATTATTATCATTATTAGTAACATTATTGTTATTATTAGTATTAATAGCATCACCATTATTATTATCATTATTATTATTATTATTATTATTATTAATAATCATCATTATTATTATTATTATTATTATTATCATTATCAATTGATTAATTAATCATTATTAAAAATGTAAGATACCTGATGCATAAATATAACATGAATTGTAATGCATTGAACATGACTTGGGTGGAGTTACAGAATTAACTGTATGAAACAAGTGCGTTGCAACATTCCATATAAATGTATCAAATCAAACTGACAATATTTTATTTTTCTACCAACAACTAATACAACGTCAACCTCTTTATATTGCAAATTAATGTGCCTTGGAACCTAAATAAAAAACTTGGAATCACTGGAAGAGAGGGAGACAAGTGACTGGTAGATGAAAAACGTCAAGGCACAACTAATATGCATCCCTTTAACGATATCCAAAAGACTTTCTGTCAGGAACACCTCTCAACGACCACGTCAAGGGAGGGTTGGGGTGAGATGGGGGGAGGGGGGGAAGAGGGAGGAGAGAGCCCTGCCCCGTGAGAAGGACAGAATGAAGTGAAAGTTGTCCGCCGTGACGAGAGCCGGGCAGTGGCGGGGCGTCGACACAAGGACGGCCAGACCCTTCCAGCAGATAGTGTTGTGGCTGCGAGGCCAACTTACTCCCACCTGACGGGGCTGATAACAACTTTGGCAGGTGTTGGTGCAGCTGTCTCTGTGTTGGCTGACTGTCAACCGAGCCCAGACGCTTAATATCTCTCTCTCTCTCTCTCTCTCTCTCTCTCTCTCTCTCTCTCTCTCTCTCTCTCTCTCTCTCTCTCTCTCTCTCTCTCTCTCTCTCTCTCTCTCTCTCTCTCTCTCTCTCTCTCTCTCTCTCTCTCTCTCTCTCAAATTTACTGCTGATATTCCTGCATCTTTTTAAATACAAATTTTTGCACATTGAAATTACTCGTGACAGTGCGTGCATATGAATTAGCATATGCGTGAGGGTGTGTGTGTGTGTGTGTGTGTGTGTGTGTGTGTGTGTGTGTGTGTGTGTGTGTGTGTGTGTGTGTGTGTGTGTGTGTGTGTGTCAGGATTTCACTGTTTATAATGAAAGATAATTAGAAAAAATGCTTAATTAATACATTAATGTATGACTTTCTCAATGCGATGACCTTTTGGAGAGCGACTATTTGTTTTTATTTACAGCTCTAATATATTTTTTTACGTACCATTACAATAGGACTTTATATCCCACGTCCGTAATAAATTTTTTTTTTTAATCGCATCGAAGATAAAATACAACATTAACTTCAGTCACCTTTGCAATTTTATATATTTTGTTTGATACTCAACCATCATACGTTTCGTTGTTACTAGTTTAATCATCTCTTTTTCCCTTTCTTTTTATGGAATTTTTTAAAGCTATCTTTCCTCAGTTCTTTTGAAATAATCTTATCTATACAACTTTTCTCTTTCACTGTCTCTTTAACGTGAAATTCTTTATACACTCCTTTTGTCTCCTCCACTCTTTTCCATTTCCTCTGTGCTGTGCGGTCTTTCATTCTTTCTTATTTCTGTCTTTCTCTATCTCCTCAACGCACTTTTAATATCCCTCTCCCACTAATCATCGGATATTTGTTATCTCCCCTACCACACTCCACTCATTATCTACATACTTTTTATTTTATTTTATTTTATTTTTTGACGTTCTACATATTGAAGTCGCAATCCTCTTTAACTTTTGCTCCATCAATATTCTTTTTAATCTCATCTCTTTTCCAACAATGATCCAGCCATCTTCTCCACCTCGCCCCCCTCCTATTATTTTTTTTTGGGGGGGCGTGGGTGGGGCGGGCGGGGGTATACTTTTTCATGTCTTTTCCCTCTTCCTTTCCCTCCTGTTTCTATTTTTCCTCATATCTTCCCTCCTCCTCCTCCTCCTCTTCCCCCTCCTCCTCTCTCTCTCCTCGATCTCGCCTTCCTCTTCCTGCATTACTTTTATTTTTACCTCTTCCTGTTCCTCCTCCTTCCCGTCCTCCTCATCCTTGCCTTTCTCTTCTTCCTCCTTCTCCTCCCTTGTGCTTCGAAGTTCTACGCTTTTCTAGTGTTAATCTCTCTCTCTCTCTCTCTCTCTCTCTCTCTCTCTCTCTCTCTCTCTCTCTCTCTCTCTCTCTCTCTCTCTCTCTCTCTCTCTCTCTCTCTCTCTCTCTCTCTCTCTCTCTCTCTCTCTCTCATCAATAAGTCATGACATTATATAAAAAAGAGAAATAGATAAAGAGAGAGAGAGAGAGAGAGAGAGAGAGAGAGAGAGAGAGAGAGAGAGAGAGAGAGAGAGAGAGAGAGAGAGAGAGAGAGAGAGAGAGAGAGAGAGAGAGAGAGAGAGAGAGGATGACACTGCTACTTACACAACATTAATACTAAAGTTAAATTAGACAGAAGACGGTCTGTTTGCATTCGTGTGAGACGGTAACCTTCCCTTGTGTGTGTGTGTGTGTGTGTGTGTGTGTGTGTGTGTGTGTGTGTGTGTGTGTGTGTGTGTGTGTGTGTGTGTGTGTGTGTGTGTGTGTGTGTGTGTGTGTGTGTGTGTGTGTGCGTGTGTGTGTGTGTGTGTGTGTGTGTGTGTGTGTGTGTGTGTGTGTGTAAGTGTGTGTGTCTGTATATATGTGTATCACGTTTAACTGAAAGAAATTTAGGTAATTAACAATCAAAGAACGGAATAAAAACATGTCTTTACGGCAATGACTTTTGTGCTACGAACGAAGTGTCGCGCGAAGCCTAATTAGTGAGACCAAATGACAGCAGCCAAGCGGCCTTTTTCTGCCATTTAACGCATTAAGTTCAGACACACACACACTCACACACACACACACACACACACACACACACACACACACACACACACACACACACACACACACACACACACACACACACACACACACACACACACACAAGCCAGCGCAATTTGTCCATTAATTACAGGACGATTAGCTTAACGTCAGTCGTTGAAAAAGTCTTAGGAGTCATGATTACACGAGATAATTAACCAACATAATTACAATTTCCTAATTTGGTTATAGCGAAATGGCCTCATACACGGAGCTGATCCTGCTTATCGAATTTAATGAAACTTCTAAATTGAACTTTTTTTTTCCCTTCTATTCATATTTTATTACATTTTTTGATGATGTATAACTGATTCTTAAGAAGCTTCGTATCTCACTTACATGATGAATGAATCAATAAAGTGAAGAAGCGAACTCAAGTAAGTAATTAAAAGTTATAATGACACAATGAGCTGACTTTTAAGTGTTGCCATTACACTTTTGTTCTTGTGTCACTGTTGTTCGCAGCCTTCATTAACGATAACGATGCAAGAATAAAAGAAAAGAAAATACACGAAAATAGCAAAGTTTTAGTTATTTCTGGATAGTTTGTTTTTTTATCCCTAATTTTCTTTGCTTATTCCTGTTTTTATTCCTAGTTTTCTTCAGTTATTCCTAAATATTATGTTCTAATCCCTAGTTTTTTTTTCGGTTATTCTTCTGTATTTTATTTTCATCCCTAATTTTCTTCGGTTATTCTTGGATATTTTGTTTTTATCCCTAGTTTTTTTTTTATGTATACGTTCGTCGCTAATGTAAGAAAATAAAACATAAACGAAACATGTCTACCACCTGTCTTTCATCTGTTAATTACCTTTACAATTCCATTCTGAACACCAAATCCTCATCTACTAATCCTCATGCAAATTTCCGTTGTTCTATTCGCGTACAAGAGAGACATAGAGGGAGCGGTGGGTGGGGAGGAGCCTTCACCTTTATTGTCCTACGTCTCTTACTTCAGATTAGATTGTGTAGTTGATTACAAACAGCTTCGTCAAGGCCAACACGTCTGCTGCTGTTTGTTCTTTCTTTGTATTACTTTGTGTTTTTTTGTGACATTAGCTACTCAAAATAAGAACTTTAGTTGTTGTTTTTTTCACCTGTTATCATAAAGCACATTTGCCTTTTCTGTTTGTATCAAAGTGAACCTATGATGAACTAACCTTCTAAGATACTAGTTCTCTAATTCACTTCACAGGGTCTGGCGACAAGCAGGATTTTTTTTTTCTAGGTATTTTTGTTTTCCCTTAGCCAGTACCCTTTTAATGTAAAAAAGAAGAAGAAAAAACACTCGGCAAAGTTTTCTTTCATACCAATCAATTTGCGATACATACGTAACTAAATCGTATTTTCCATAATTTCAATATTCGTATTATATCAGTCACTGTTCCATTATTGGAATATTCATACATTTACTATCTAACAAGAAGAAGAAAATTGTAAAATAGTTAGTTGGTTTCGTATGATTTTAAACACATTTCTATCATCCTTGTGTCACTGTAGAGTTAATATTTATGCGTTTATTTATGCCGCGTCTGCATATTGCCGGATGCAAACGACATTTCTATATTTAAGTAAACCTCTTGCTCGCTGTCCTGCATTTTCCTTCATATATATTTTTCTATTTAATTGCAATATTCATTTAAGGTATTGCAACGTTTCCTCACACACCTGTTCAGCGTATTCTAAAACTTTTTCCATCTATTCACAGTGAAAGAGTTGTTCTTTTTTACAGTTAGGTAATTTACAATAAAACGGCAATAGACTTGCCCTCCTTTCTTTTCCTCTCGTCTACGACTTAGTTTATAAAAAATCAACACAATTTTGTAAAGTGATATCGGAAATTTCTCTTTCCCTGTTTGGACGAGACGCGAAGCAAACAAAGGTTTTCGTCATCGATTTCAACCCTCGACCTGGAAGTGACAATACTCACAGGTCACTGACACACTTGTCTCGCTCTTTTTTTATAACATGGAAGCCGATTACTACATTTAATTCATCATCACAACGCTACCTGTCGCTGCTGTGTGTCACTGCCTCCGTCCGGTCGCCCCACAAACACCATTCACTACGCCTTCCGTACCTGTCAAATGAGAAAAGAAAAACTATTAGCTTCACTTCACAAGTTATGAATTATATCACTTAATATAGTTACGTGTATATGTTATTGAACACAATGATGATGTTGTTTATACGATGGAGTGGAGCTGCTTCAGTATATAGTTACACATCAACGACATAGTTATCACTAAGGTTCTGAATCATTCTCCTTCAGCTGTCACTTAATTACAACGTCACATTATATACAAGTGCAGTTATCATGTTCAAAAGTAATAAAACAGCCTCAACAACCTATAAACACCTCCACCATTTAGCCATTTTTAGAAATATGTGACGTTAGAAAATCATTATAGTTATTACTATAATTATTTTGAATAGAAAATCGTAATAAATATATAACACAAGATATCCACAGGAGGAGTAAGGAAGGAAAAGACCGAGGGATGAAAAAGATATCTTCTTGTTTTGATGATGATGATAATGATGATG
>JAPQNM010000042.1:2676105-2706105 GCA_029783475.1 Metacarcinus magister | reverse complement strand
ACTCCTAAATGACGAAGAGTGGAGACGGCAACACACACTCTCTCTCTCTCTCTCTCTCTCTCTCTCTCTCTCTCTCTCTCTCTCTCTCTCTCTCTCTCTCTCTCTCTCTCTCTCTCTCTCTCTCTCTCTCTCTCTCTCATACGTACAAACTTGTGGTAAGGGCAAGGTAATAGCCTTTATAATATAATGAAGTGTTCCGTAACTTAACCTAATATGTTGCCCGGGACAGGACAAAGCCACAAAGAAATGAGTCAACTTTAAAGGAACACCGACCACCACCACCACCACCACCACCACCACCACCACCACCACCACCACCACCACCACCACCACCACCACCACCAGCCTTACAATGGAAAGGTTTATAGATCAAAGCACGAGTACTATTTTTTTTTTTTGTATATGTGTGTGTGTGTGTGTGTGTGTGTGTGTCTGTGTGTCTGTGTGTGTGTGTGTGTGTGTGTGTGTGTGTGTGTGTGTGTGTGTGGAACAAAGGAGTAACGGCAGTAATAGTAGTAGTAGTAGAAGTAAAAGTAGTAGTAGTGGTACTGGTAGTAACAGCAGTAGTAGTAGTAGTAGTAGTAGTAGTTGTAGTTGTAGTTGTAGTTGTAGTTGTAGTTGTAGTTGTTGTTGTTGTTGTTGTTGTTGTAGTAATAATAATGATAATAATAATAATAGTAATAATAGTAATAATAGTAATAATAATAATAATAATAATAATAATAATAACAATAATAATAATAATAATAATAATAATAACAATAATAATAATAATAATAATAATAATAATAATAATAATAATAATAACAATAATAATAATAATAATAATAATAATAATAATAATAATAATAATAATAATAATAATAGTAATAATAACAATAACAATAACAATAACAAAGCCAACATTCCCGTCGATGACAAGGCAGCATGAATCCCTCGGCGGGGAAGGTAGTGATGACATTAAAGCTGAGTGTAAGGGAAGGAACGAGGGCGAAAAAACATGCATCAAATTGAATTAAACGAAACTAGAGATACAAGGTGAAGATAATGAGAAACTAAGAAAGCCGTGCGTGACACAGGCCTTTAGGGTGGGTGTGAGACGCGCCCAGAGGCACTCACAACACGCAAGGTAACATAGACACTCAACGGAGCCATTTCCTTATTATTTACACAAAGGGAGACAGGCAAGTCAGACGCTGTATAAAAGGCAAGAAAAATGGTCGTCGTTTCCACTGTTATAAAAGTTAAAGTTGAGGAAGTTGACAAGTTGTTTGAAGGGTAAGTGAAGCGGCTTTTCCCGTCCCACAACCCTCAGGGAAATAATTTTTTATGCTAGCTTGGTGACGTTAAGATGGTGACGGCATGAGTGTTTTCAGCGCCTCTCAGTGTCTAGTGGAGGAGGGAGAACCGCGGGTGGATGTGGTGTTGTAAGTGTCCATCAGTTGTCTTTTCCATGGCTCACCAGTAGGATGGCGGAAGCAGCAGAGACTAGATAGGGTGAGGTTAGGGTGAGGCTGGGGGCGTCTCGAGCTTGGGAAGAATGAGATGGTTTTCATATAAATTGGCTTATTAGAGGAACCTCAGGCAATGTGAGACGCCGCCACGTTTAAGTCCTTTTGGCTACCCGTGGACGAGGTGAGGGCGGGAAGACAATGTCTGTGTGTGTGTGTGTGTGTGTGTGTGTGTGTGTGTGTGTGTGTGTGTGTGTGTGTGTGTGTGTGTGTGTGTGTACTCCATTGCCCTTCAGCCCTTATAGCAGAGGCTTTATATTCGTTTCGTCAAGGGGAGAGCAGACGGAGGTGGAGGACAGCGACAATAAAAATGGTAGAAAAAGAGAAGGGATAGAGGATGAGATTAAATATTCACTGGTTGTAATCTTTCTTTCTCTTCTTTTTTTTTCCTCTCTCTCTCTCTCTCTCTCTCTCTCTCTCTCTCTCTCTCTCTCTCTCTCTCTCTCTCTCTCTCTCTCTCTCTCTCTCTCTCTCTCTCTCTCTCTCTCTCTCTCTCTCTTCAAACGTAAAGAAATAGAAAAGAGGGATGAGGACCACTAGTCTCCGGCCTCGTTGGGAGACTGTCTTGTCAAAAAACACACTGTCTCGAGGCCACACACACAAGGGCGGGGAAGAAGCCTCGCCCAAGTGACGAGAACGAGGACGAGGACGAGAGCAGAACACAGACCACACAGACAGACAGACAGGCAGCGGAGAAAAGAATTTGAGGCTGTTGATTGTGTTGATCCTCGCGGTCTGAAACCCAATACCGATATTGACTGAGAAAATACAAAGAAATGAAGGGCAGTCAATCTTTCTCGCGTGGGAGGTGATTCTAGGCCGGCGGGGAGAAGCTGCTGCCTACACTTGGTTGTGGCGCTTCACCTTCTACAGAACTAACGAGGTGAGAATTTTTTTCTTTTAATTTTCACACCAACCCGACGCAGCTCGCTTGGTTCTTCTCAGGTGGTGTTGAAAAGCTACTCCTGTTGAGGCTGAAATATTTAGTGCAGAAACTTGAGTGTATTTAGGTGGAGACTCTCGCCTTCACCCAGCGGACCAGAGAGTTTGAGGAAGCTGTGTGCATGAATATTCACATAAGTGGACACAGTGAAGCCAAACACACCTGCTCACTGAATACCAAAGAGGAAAGAAACACTGAAGCTTGTTGTGTTCCATAGTGAGGCTCATGACACATTCTGGTTGTGCCCTTAGTAAAGACGGACACCAGCGTGGCATGTCTAAACTAACAGGTGTAGAGAGAAATAGGATCAAATTATCTAATACCACACCTGTCCTCACCTGTCCAGTTAGCAAGCAAGCATCCAACACTTCCTTACACGACTCTAACAAACTCTATAACTCCGGCGTCCTGTCCCTCTTTTCCCTCCGTCCCGCAAGTGTTTCACAAGCCATCGCACACCCAAGAGGCATTCCCAGCTAGACGCACGGGGGGAACGAGAACATTAATGGTCGCACATCCAGCAGCTGAGTGAAGGGGGCAAACTTCCTCACGGGTGCCATTGTCCAAAGTTTGTCTCGTTCCATTTCAGGTTAATTTAGTTCATTACAATATTATTACCGCCCAAAACCCCATTATAAAACCCGCGCGGACGGACGGACGGAGGGAGTGAAGGAGGGAGATAAGAAAGGGGAGGAAGCGCACGAAGTGAGGAAATTAGGACCTAAAGGGGAAGGAAGCAAACGCACAAAGGAAAGGGTAAAAGACGTGGGATTAGAGGAATGTGCGAGAGAGAGAGAGAGAGAGAGAGAGAGAGAGAGAGAGAGAGAGAGAGAGAGAGAGAGAGAGAGAGAGAGTGTGTGTGTGTATATGTTGGTTTGTTACTCTCCTGGGGCGGACAAACAGACAGACGGACGGACGGGCGGACGGACAGCAGCGTGAGGAGGAAGACAGAGGATGAGGAGAAACGAACTGGGGTAAAATTAATGCAATAAACACACACACACACGCACACACGCACACACACACACACACACACAGGCACACACACACACAATTACAACAACAACAACAACAACAACAACAACAACAACAACAACAACAATAGCAACAAACACGGATGTAAACGATGCATAAAAATAAATAAAGGAAGAAAGAAAAAAAACCAAGGTGAATGAACTGTTTGAAGGCGAGAAAAAATGCAAAAGAGAAGGTAGAGGAAAGACGTGAAACAACACAAGTGAACCAAAGAATAAAAAAAAACACACAGAGAGAAGAGAGAAAGGGTAAAAGAGGTAGAAGAAAATAGTGTAGAGTGAAAATTACGAAACCGAAAACTTGAGCTGTATCTTCAAGGGTTAAGGGGGTAAAAGGGGGGTTAAAGGGGGAAAGAGACCAGTGGGTGAAGGGAAAAAAAAAGAAAAAAAGGGGAAGGGGGATAAGGGGGGGAAGGGGGAAAGGGGGTAAAGAGGGGAAAGAAGGGAAACAGGAAAACAGTGTGGGCATTGCTCTTGTTTCCCAGTGCAAACACTCCACCTGAGGAGAGGAAAGATGAGGTGAGAGGAAATAAAAAGGAAAAAAGAGCAAGAAACACTGGAAGAGAATTGAGGATAAGAAGAGCGAAGTAAAATATTAAAAAAAAGCAAAGGAAAGGATTAAAGGAATGAGGAGTGAAAGAGAATATAATAGGCAAGATAATGAGGATCAGAGAAAGGAGGAGAAGAGGAGGAGGAGGAGGACGACGAGGAGGAGGAAGGGAAAAAACGGATAAAGAGGAGAAGGAGGATAAAGAGAGATAAGATGATGATGGAAAATTAATGATGAGGGTGATGAAAGGAAAGTATCAAAAGTTAATAAAAAGTGAAAATAATAACGGCTTAAGAGAGGACAAGGAGGAAAGAGAGGAGGAAAATGAGAAGCAGCATAAGATTTCACGGGAGGGGAAAAAATAGACCAGATGTTGGCGGCGACTGAAGAAAGAAAGGAAGGAAGAAATTCAGGCGGATTAAAAAAAAAGAAAAAAGAAAAAAGAAAGAGAGGACAAGGAGGAAGATTAAGGAAGAAAAGAGAAAAAACTATAAGTAAAAGTAAACAGGATAAAATTAAATAAAAAAGAAGAAGAAGAAGAAGAAGAAAAAAAAAGGGAAAAGAAAAAGAAGACAAAGAAAAAGAGAGATAAAAGAAAACGAAAAAGAAAAAGAAGAAGAAGAAGAAGAAGAAGAGAACATTAACATCATCATCAGTAGTAGCAGTAGTAGTAGTAGTAGTAGTAGTAGTAGTAGTAGTAGTAGTAGTAGTAGTAGTAGTAGTAGTAGTAGTAGTAGTAGTAGTAGTAGTAGTAGTAGTAGTAGTAGTAGTAGTAGTAGTAGTAGTAGTAGTAGTAGTAGTAGTAGTAGTAGTAGTAGTAGTAGTAGTAGTAGTAGTAGTAGTAGTAGTAGTAGTAGTAGTAGTAGTAATATCTATTCGCATTCGATATTCATAATCAATTGTATTTCAATGTAACATTTCTGAATATACAAACACATATTGATAAATAAATGACTAGTATTACAAGTCAAAGTATCTGTATTAACATTGGAATTCATGGACAAAACATTCACATTCATTCAATAGTCTGATGAATAACTATCATCATATTGTTGATTTAATAATATATTCAATTGTTGGTTACTATAAGAAACAGTAATATCAGACAACGGTAATAATAGATGGTTCAACGCCTCGATTATCCTCACAACATGAGCTTCACCGTTTGCTGCATGACAACCTCACTATAATTATGTTATCGCACTTCTCTCACATCAAACTAACAGTCAAGAAAATTTCATATCAATAAATTTCCAGTTGAACGCCGGATGGTTGTTATGTAGTGATTTATCAGTGAATTGTTTCCGTCACACCTTCACCTCAAGCCTAAAAGTTATTGTTATTCAATTAACGATATTCATGAATGGTATCATATATTTTTTTTAACACTAATATTCACATTCCAATTAACACTATTTATTCAATTCGTATTTGTATTTTTAGCGATGAAAAAATTTATATTTATTAGTTTTGGAATTCGAGAACTGAACTCAGATATTCAGGCTAGTTCTGAGCTGTAAGAGCACGTAGTAGTAACAGTTGTAGTAGTGGTAGTAGTAGTAGTAGTAGTAGTAGTAGTAGTAGTAGTAGTAGTAGTAGTAGTAGTAGTAGTAGTAGTAGTAGTCGTCGTAGGAAGAAAAAAAAAAAAGTAAAATGAACGAAAAGGAAGAAAATAGACGAAAGGAAGAATGAAAAAAAGAAGAACCCGAAAGGAATAGAATAAAAGAAGAAAGCCAGGAAGCCAGCCAACCAATTATTCATCTCTAGTTAAGACACATTAACTCTGCATCACTATCATCTTATTGTGTATCACTTTGTAGCAGAAAACACTCTATCTACCTTGTTTTACCCATCATTAAAACGTCTCTCCCAGCTCCTCTTCTTTCCAATTCCTTCAACACTTCTTCCTCTTTTCCCTTTTCATCTCTATCTCCTACTTCTCTTCCTTTTAATCTTTCTCTTCTTTCTTCCCTTTGTCCTTCTTTTCCTTTTTGTTACTCTATCTTTCTTTACTTCTCCTATTCTCTTACTTTTAATCATTCCTTTCCTTCATCCCTTTTTGCTCCTTCCTTTCTTTCCCCAATCGTAAATCCATTTTCTTTACGTGTCCTACTCCTCTTCTCTTCCTTCACCCTTCTTGTTCCTTACTTTCCTTCTCTTTCATCAATTAATTTTTCTTCACAAATCTCTTATTTCTTCCTATCCTCTTCCTTTACCCGTTCTTGCTCCTCCCTTTTTGTCCTCCTATCTTCGCTCTCTCTCTCTCTTCGTTTACACTTTATCTTGCCATTAATTTGCAACGTTTATATACGAGTTGAATTACTTATCTGTTTAAGTATAGTAAATCCACGTCTATATAACTTGAGGAAACTAATTTATCATAGTGTGTATTGTTATCTCCACGTGGCAGGGAGAAAGATAGAGGAGAAAAAAATGCAAGAAAGAAAGAAAGAAAAAAGAAAGAAAAATAGAAAGAAATAAAGAAAAAAAGCAAGATAGATTGAAAAACAAAGAAAAAAAGAAAGAAAGAGATAAGAAGAGAGAAGTGAAGAAAACGGTAGCGAGAGAGAGAGAGAGAGAGAGAGAGAGAGAGAGAGAGAGAGAGAGAGAGAGAGAGAGAGAGAGAGAGAGAGAGAGAGAGAGAGAGAGAGAGAGAGAGCTAAATACAAATTCAATAAACGCGCAAAGTGATAACATGAACCAATTTACTTTGACATGTTTACAAAAATAAAAAAAAAGAGAAACAAATAAATAAATAAATAAATAAATAAATAAAAAAACTAACGAATGGCTACAGTATACATTCAGTGACCTCTAAAATACAACGGCAAATAAAAGAAAAAATACAGATACAAAAAAAACAAAATTCCTATGAGAGAAATAGTCAGAAGTAAACTTGCTCTTAATTTTCCCTTATGTGTCATTTCTTAAAACGTGAAGAGGAAGAAAGGAGGGAAATGGCACGAAAAAAGGCAAAGGGCTGAGCAGGAGGGCGAGCGGAAGGGAAGGAAAGGTGGTGGTGGGGAGACAGGAAGGCGGAGGGGAAGAACAAGACGAAGGGAAGAAGAATAATAAGGAGGAGGAGGAAAGAAAGGCGAAGGAGGTAACGAAATTCTTCAGAGTTGGAGTCTCGCAAGCTTCTGAGATTTCATGAAACTTAAACCAATAAAGTCACATCAGCAAGTGGTTATGTAGGATTGTTTTGGACGCCTGCCAGATCTCTCTCTCTTTCTCTCTCTCTCTCTCTCTCTCTCTCTCTCTCTCTCTCTCTCTCTCTCTCTCTCTCTCTCTCTCTCTCTCTCTCTCTCTCTCTCTCTCTCTCTCTCTCTCTCTCTCTCTCTCTCTCAATGGAATGGAATAATGCGTTTTGAATATGAAATTGAAATCAATATCAAAAGCTTTTAAGCAAACCAATTTCACAATTCTAAAAGTAAACAAAACTAGAGAGAGTACGAGATGGAATCAGCGCCAACACACACACACGAAGCTGGAATAGAATTATATTATTAAATGCTACTTTAAGGAAAACCAAAGATTAAACAAATGAAAAAAAACACACAAGAAGAAGAATAAAATCAATAAAGAGGCAAGAATGTGCTGAACGTAATATACAAACAAAAGAATAAGTATGTAAGTAAGTGATTCCCAGACGCAACTTTATGATGGGAAGGATAAGAGACACAACAACAAGCTATTGCTAAGGATAACGATTAAAGGAAAGCTATTGGCAAGGACGAAGCCTCGCTCTCTTACGCGTGGACTAATATCATAAATTAATAAATAATGCACCAAGCAATAGCAGCAGAAGCAGCAGAAATAGCAGAAGAAGCAGAAGCAGAAGCAGCAGTAAAGGCAGCGGCGGCGTTGAGAAATATAATAGAGGAACTAAGCTTCGTCTGTCGGCCGGAAATAATGTTTTAATGATAATGTAGGTTTGCGGGGACGGCAGCCGGCACGACGGCACGACGGCACGACCCAGGCCGGAATGAACCAACGTTAATTACGTACTGAAGGCGACGGTAAGGAATGTCGGCTCCAGGCGCTCATACACACACACATGCACGCACGCGCACACACACAGATATATGTGTGTGTAAGTGTGTGTGTGTGTGTGTGTGTGTGTGTGTGTGTGTGTGTGTCTGTGTGTGTCTGTGTGTGTAATTCACTGTACAGTCTGCTGCTGGTCTCTCTCGAGACAGCCGGCCGTCCTCCTATGGAAAGAGCTCAGAGCTCATACTGACCAATCTTTGGGTTGGACCGAGACCACTCACACACAACACACCGGGACAACAAGGTCACAACTCCTCGACTTACATCCCGTACCTACTCACTGCTAGGTGAACAGGGGCTACACGTGAAAGGAGACACACCCAAATAATCTCCGTCCGCCCAGGGGATCGAACCCTGGCCTCCTCGGTTGTGAGCCGAGTGCGCTAACCACTACGCTAGCGGACCGTGTGTGTGTGTGTGTGTGTGTGTGTGTGTGTGTGTGTGTGTGTGTGTGTGTGTGTGTGTGTGTGTGTGTGTGTGTGTGTGTGTGTGTGCGCGCGCGTATGCGCGTGAATGATCCACTAACATTAGTTTTCTACACAATGTTGCACAATTATTGTTATATTTTTAGCTCGACAATATGAAAATATGAAAACAACTTTATAAAAAAAAATGAAACCGACAAATGAACACTGACAAAGTCACGCCATTTTGTGAAAATGATCCAGCAAACTGATATTTTGTGAAGGAAATATACCTACACCAACACTGGAACCAAAACATCAATTCCATCCTAAACTGGACCCAGTAAATATTACAATACAGCAGGATTCAGTTGCCGTTCTCATTCCACTTTTGCGATGAAAATTTCGATGCATATTTTTATATTGTATATTTCCGATTCACCGCATCAGTTAACTCTACTGAGCATCACCACGCCACCTGTTTCATGCGGACTGATAGGAAGCAATAGGAAGCTGAACGAAATTCCCCCAAAAAATAATGGAAAGTAGAAAGTTTTATTACACTTTTTTTCACGGATATTACCATTTACCTGATCAGTGTCCACCTTCTTCACACTACCTTGCGTGTCCTCCACTCCTCGGCCATCGACTCCACTACTATTTCATTTCGTAAGTCTCCTCGCCAACCTGACTCAACACCAAATTCAATCCTTGCAATAAAAAATGGACCTACAGATCTTTTTTCTTACCTATTTTCTAAAAGGGTGAGGAATCTTATAGCTTTTATCGTTTCCGTCTTTCTCTATATTTCCTCGATGCAGACTTCCACAAAACCACTCACCCTTTTCCAGTAACATTTCACCAAACACTTATACTTGATTGTCATTTGTACCTAATCCTTTAATCCTTTGTTAAAAGATAAATGGAAAACTCATGTATTTCCTCATCGTATTCTTCAGGAGTTGGTTCTGATTCCAGCCTTGAGTGGTATTCCAGTGTCTCCTTAACACCTCTTAAGGGGTTCAACACTTGTGCTTTTGATAATTAACTAATTAACTTCTGCCGCAGCAGCATCGATATACAGCGCTGCAGTACTGATAATGAAGCCAGGCCTGCCTGCCTCTCCCTTTCACTCCTTCCTCTCCTCTAAAGTGATCCTTGCGCATTCCAATTACAATTTTCATATTATATTCAATACCTCTTCCGGTGAATTCTCTTAACACACGCTGATCCCTCTTCCATAAATACTGGTTAATACTCAAGGTACCGTTGATTACATTTTTTTGACAATACAACTTATCATCAACTAAATTTCTGTTCAGGTATTTAACTGTCGCGATGGATGACAGAGTGACAGAATTCCTTGTCAATCTATCCTCTGATTCACACATCCATTATCTATCCAAGCAGCTGCGTCTATCCATTCACACAAATAGTTATTTTATAATGAGTACCTGTGACGATAATTAAGGAAGGTAACTAGCCAGCCACCTAGACGATAGAGCGACGCTGTGAATCTATCCGAGGCGAGTCAACATTAACCTAACCTAACCTAACCAAGGGAAGGGAGGGAAGAGCAACAGCTAAATGGTCCTCTGGCGTGTACCTCAACTTTTACATTTACTGAAGACTTGAAATGTTCTCCTTTCCCTGTTTTTTCCCCGTTACAACTCGTTCTTTATTGCATCAGAATGTCTTCAAAATATGGAAAATTATGGCATATATTATAGCATCACCCTCAGGCCAACACCACCATTACTATTACCACACTGCCACCACCACCACCACCACCATCACCACTATTACCACACTGACACCACCACCACCACTATTACCACACTGACACCACCCCCACCACCACCATCACCACTATTACCACACTGACACCACCACCACCATCACCACCACTATTACCACCACCACCACCATCACCACCACTATTACCACACTAATACCACCACCACCACTATTACCACACTGATACCACCACCACCACCACCACTATTACCACACTGACACCACCACCACCACCACCACCACCACTACTATTACCACACTGATACCACCACCACTATTACCACACTGACACCACCACCACCACCAGCAATATACCTCTTTCACTTACGCCCCTCTGAACTGGAAAACACTGCCTCCCTAAGGGCTAAGGGGACGGCTGGGAACACACACACACACACACACACACACACACACACACACACACACACACACACACACACACAGGATATAGGCTGCTGAGAGGGAAGAAAATATGAAACTGTCTACTTTCATCTCTCCAATTTCAGCTACAGACAACGCTCTCGCTTCTGTTGAAAGGGGACTAACCCATTTAACTAAGACCCTCAGGCCAGCTCGTGGAGGAAGGGGGGAGGGGGAGTAGGAGGAGGAGGAGGAGGAGGAGGAGGAGGAGGAGGAGGAGGAGGAGGAGGAGGAGGAGGAAGAGTGACGGAGAGGTAGAGGTGGAAGGAAAGGTGGAAGGAGGAGGAAAGGCAAATCATGTTTTTCTTTCCGTTTTCATCGTCGTTCCAGCAGGATTATAGAGGATATTACGAGGCAGGAACGTCATTGCTCACCTGTCTGGCTCATCCGGTGGTGCCAATGAGCAAGGGGGAGGCAGGTATGGGGAGGCAGGTAAGGGGAGGCAGGTAAGGGGAGGCAGGTAAGGGGAGGCAGGTAAGGGGAGGCAGGTAAGGGGAGGCAGGTAAGGGGAGGGAGTGGAAGGAAAAAGGGAATGGGAGAGAGAGAGAGAGAGAGAGAAAAAAAAAAATAAAGCTAAAAGACAAAAAGAAGACGAGCGAAATAAGGATGAGAAGAAGGTTATAAAAAAGGGAAATAGAAGGAAAAATACACAAGTGAGAGGGAAAAGAGGGAAGAAGAAATGCGAGAAGGAGGGAAAGAGTGAGAGGAAGGGAAGGACACAGATCATCTCCTCTTCTAAGTGAGGGGAAATTGAGCAGCCTGACAACACTCCCGCAGAGGAGAGCTTGTGTCGCCACGCTGAGGGGAAAAGAGGGGAAGGGAACTGTGTGGAGGGTGATCTAGAGGGAAAAAAAAAGAGTGAGGGAATGGATGAGGGGAGTGTTGAGGGGAGGATTGAGGGGAAAAGTGAGGGGAGAGAAAGGCGTCGTGGAGTAATTCTGGTGCCACCCTCCCCTCCCCTCCCCCCCCAACAACCTAACCCTCGGGCGACCCTCGGGAACAATTACATTTGAATTTGTTTTGAATAGAAAATTTTGTAAGTTGAAATTGCGAATATGAAAGAAATAACAAGCCGTGTTCTGAGAGGCGATGCTGAGGCTCAACTTTCTTCACTTTACCCTTAATACCACTGAACACTGCCCCCCTCTCTTACGCTCCCCCTTACACATCCCTCCTACGCCCTCCATACGCCCCCCCTCCCATTCTCTCAGCCTTAAATGGAGGAAAGATATGTATATTCCCGTGTCGTTTTTCGCATAATAACACGGAGATAAATAATAGATAGAGGAGATGAAAAAGAATATAATGATGCACAAGATTCGATGAAGTTTATAAGAAGAATGAAAAAAAAAAGTAAGTCAGGAATGGTGAAGAATGTTTGAATTTGTCACGATCCAAGACGATCCAAGACGTTTGAGTGACGGCAAATCCAATTAACTAACTAACTAAATAAATAAATAAATAAGTAAATAATGAAATAAATAAATAAATAAAGGTTATCAAATCCAACAACACACAAAAAAAATATTTCTCAAAATGTCATGTTTGTCGTCAATAACCTAATAATTACCTGTCTGTCAATCCAGGTGGAAATAAATAACGTGTTCTCATGTGCCTCTCTTGGGTGACCTTGCATGTGTTTGTGTATGTGTGTGTGTGTGTGTGTGTGTGTGTGTGTGTGTCCATTAATAATATGTATAAGGGCACACACACACACACACATAAAAAAAAATAAATAAATAAACCATACATACAAACAAACGAATCAAACAAAGCAACACGAAAGAAAGGAAGCATAAGAAAGAAAAATAATACAATTCCATCAACAAAATTAAATAAAAAAAAATAAAAAGTCACACCACGATCACATACACACGCCATTCTTGCCCTAAACACAAACGTAAACAAAAAAAAATAGGAGAAAAAAAATAAGAACACAACCCCTTTCACAAGAGTGCCAAGTGCCTCTCGTGATCCTTGACGTGCCCTGCCCCCTTCCCTCCCTTCCCTCCCTTCCCTTCCTTCGCCTCCGTAATGGCATGAGAGAGAGAGGCACAACCACTTTCTCGGAGTGGCGTCTCGTCACGATGGTCCGCCCGCGACACTTGCTGCTAATAATACGCTCCATTACGGACCAAAGTGACCGCTCACCCCTCACCAAGCCCAAAGACGCTCCTCCTTGTCTGGTATATCGTCCCTCACGCCCTTCCACCACCAGTCCCTTGCCGCTCCTATTCCTATCCCCCCCCCCTTCCTGCTGTTCCTCTGTCAACCTTTATGTAATGGTTACGTCCCTGCAAACCTCTCCACACCTGTACATTTTTTCCTCTTATTTCCTGCAAGTGATGGTGTCCTAAACGTCTTTCCTTCCCATGCAACATCACACGCATATCCTTCCGCTGTTCCTTCCTCTCCATCCTGCCGCTGCTATTCCATTCCTACGACCCAATCCCTCTTATTCCTCCCTGCCTTCCTACACCCTGCTCTTATTCTTCCAACCCTTCACCCTGCCGCTCTGGAAGGGTCTTTAGTTAGCGGGTAATCTTAAAAAACCTGGAATCACAACATTTACAGTGACCTGAATATGGAAGTGAGGTGTTTGCTGATGACTGTCTCCTGGTAACTGATTTTCTTTCGTCTATGTAATCTTATGTAATTCTAATCACTATGAAGAAGGACGTGAAGGCACTCAAGTATTACAGGAAGACAGAGAACATTGCAGTAGTGAGAAAGTAGACAATATACCAACTGTGCATAGGGGGGAGGTGAAGGGGGAGAGTTATCGTTACACAGAGAATCAAGGAGGAAGGGAAGACAGTGAGGATGAGGTGGGTAAGAGGACTAATCATGTTTGTTCCTTTGGTCACTTGCTGATCCACATGGCCCGAATGATGCTGTTGAAAGCACATCGTTGCGCCACCTGACTCCGGGCGTTAGCGTGGTCAGGTCAAGTCAGGTTAGGTCACGATAGGTCATGGTATATGTAAATTATATACAATGGAGAAATTACCTCTACCAAGACATATTAATTAAAAATAAAACAACGACGAGGCGATGAACATGTATAAATCACACTAATGGCTTACACTGCATGATTAATGAGAGAGAGAGAGAGAGAGAGAGAGAGAGAGAGAGAGAGAGAGAGAGAGAGAGAGAGAGAGAGAGAGAGAGAGAGAGAAGAGCACTGTCACAGATCTCATGTAGTGTCTGTAACCTGTCTGTTTCACCTGTCTATCCTGTCTGTCTGGGAAAACGAGGGAAACATTGCAGGGAAGACTTTACTGTTTCGCCTCCACCACGACCTTTGTCTACATACATACATCTGCTCTCTCTCTGGCTCTGGCTCTCGCTCTCGCTCTCGCTCTCTTTCTCTCTCTCTCTCTCTCTCTCTCTCTCTCTCTCTCTCTCTCTCTCTCTCTCTCTCTCTCTCTCTCTCTTGATCCTCCTACTCCTTTCAATCCTCCTTCCCTCCTTTACTATATATACTTCATTGGAGAAGGGTGTACGAGAAGCAGTGAGAGATGAGAAAGGTACAGAGCCTTGATACAACCCTGCTATGCGAGGTGCGTGGGGTATGTGGGTGAGATGCAAAGTGTGTGAGGCTAACCCGGCAGTACTGAGAAAGGTACAAATATACAGAGTGGGCGGCGTGGGCACGTAACGAGAAAGGGTAAGAAATTGGGTGATATGGAAGATGTAGTGTGTTGAGAAGTGTTGTATGACAGGTGAGAGAGAGAGAGAGAGAGAGAGAGAGAGAGAGAGAGAGAGAGAGAGAGAGAGAGAGAGAGAGAGAGAGAGAGAGAGAGAGAGAGAGAGAGAGAGAGAGAGAGAGAGAAACTGACTTATTTCCTTGATTTGTATTACTAAGGGAGGAGGAGAATGATGATGAGAAGGAAGGTTATGAACAGGAGGAGGAGGAGGAGGAGGAGGAGGAGGAGGAGGAGGAGGAGGAGGAGGAGGAGGAGGAGGAGGAGGAGAGGCGTAGTAGGAGGAGGGGAAGGAAGGAAGGAATAAGGTAAAAACACCAAAAACAATTCCATTATCTCTCCTTGTCTCTCCTTATTCGACGTATCAAAGAGGGAAAAAATAGGAAAAAAGTTAAAGAAGGAGGAGAAGGGGAGAGAGCGAAGAGGAGGAGGAGGAAGAAGAGTGTATGAAGGAGAGATAAAAAAAAAAAAACCACTTACACACGGATTCAATGACAGTAGTAGTGAGGCGGAAAAGGTGATGAAATGAGTAAGTAGGTAAGTAGGGATGAGTTGTGGTTTGGGGGATGGGGGGGGGTGGAGGTGGCTGCTTGGCTTGGCTTGGTGCCCTCCCTCCCCACCCCCCTTCACCCCCATCACTCCCCCTCACACCCCCCCCCCTCCCACCCTGGTGATGTTTGTGTTAGACAGGTAACGACACGTGAGGGAAATCGAAAGCGAAGAGAGAAAGTATATATAGGTTTGATGCTGCTGCTGCTCCTCCTCCTCCTCCTCCTCCACCACCTGTTGTTGTTGTTGTTGTTGTTGTTGTTGTTGTTGTTGTTGTTGTTGTTGTTGTTGTTGTTGTTGTTGTTGTTGTTGTTGTTGTTGTCAAAGTAATGGTTATATTCCTCCTTTGCTTCAGTCAGTCATCCTTGCAATTTGCGTGTTGTTATATTTTTGTATTATTTTTCTGACTCATTCATTCATTCACATCCAATAGTTAAAGAAAGAGAGAGAGAGAGAGAGAGAGAGAGAGAGAGAGAGAGAGAGAGAGAGAGAGAGAGAGAAAGGAAAGAGGCAGACAGATAGATATATAAATGAATAAAGGCTTGTGTGGTCGATTTTTTCATGGATACACTCTCTCTCTCTCTCTCTCTCTCTCTCTCTCTCTCTCTCTCTCTCTCTCTCTCTCTCTCTCTCTCTCTCTCTCTCGAATCCAGACAGTCACTTGTTTCCACTGCGAAGAGAAATTAAGAACACGAACTGAAAAAAAAATCCCAGGTATTTCTCAGGTAAACAGTGAATCAGTAAGCATTAATTAACAAGGTAAGTCATGTGAAATTATGATTACATTTAATTTATTCCTCCTCCTAAGTTACGCGTCTCGGAGTTGATGCTACTATACTAATTTCTATTCTCTTTCTTCTTCCTCATTTTTCTTCTTTTTTTCGTTTTATTGGAAGTTAGTTATGACACTATTAACTTGGGATTGGAAAAAATGTGACTTCCACTGAATTTTTCTTTGTCGTGTATGTTCGCCTTTTCTTTTTAGCTCACTGGATCGTTTTCGTATTTCCTCTTTGTAGTTTTCCTGATTAATTTTTTTTATAAGTAGTATCATTGGTGGTGGTGGTGGTGGCAATATAGGTAATAGTGGTATGTGTATGTGTATGTGTGCGCGCGCGTGTGTGTGTGTGTGTGTGTGTGTGTGTGTGTGTGTGTGTGTGTGTGTGTGTGTGTGTGTGTGTGTGTGTGTGTGTGTGTGTATATATGTTACAGATTTGCCTCTTCCTGACAGTTGGTGTTCCTGAGTGACTGACGACTGGCACTCAACGAGAACCTCAATAACTGTGGCCAAAGCGAGCTATCGGGGGCTGTCACAGGTGTCTGGGCGGCGCGGTGTGTCTTGTCTGGCGCTGCTGCATCACTCTTGCATCCTGACAAAAAAAACGGCAAGAATGTCTGGCTTTATAGTTGCCTCGTGCTGGGAAATTCTTGCTTGAGGGTGAATCAATATAAGGTGAGGTCACAGTAAGCCTAGGCAAGCGTGAGGAAATGGTTTATGGGGTAATCGTTGGTTGTGAGATTGATGTTCGATTATTACACTTGTTCCCTCCGGTGACTCGATATTAGCGGTGTTTATAGTGAGTCTAGACCTGGAAAGTGTTGGCGTGTGATGATATATTATGCGTTGTTGTTGCCTTTGAAATACTATTGGATTACTTCCGTGAGAGTAATAAAGATTTGTACAAAGTTGTTGATAGTCTAGCATTATATTCTTGCTTTGGTGTGGCCAGAATTTTCCCTGTAAGTCTGTCTTCGCTTTACTGTTTGATGTTGACAGTGGATGGACCTGAAAGCTCCCGGCAAACACATATATATATTTTTTTTTGTACAAACGAAGTAATAATTAAAACATTAATATCACAACTAAGTGGTCAGAAGTGTATATTCCCTGCCAGGTTATAATATGTGTGCTTCTTTCACGTATAAATTCATGTTTCCCCGACAGTTGGTAGGGACGGGCGAAGACTGATCAACTGTGTGTGTGTGTGTGTGTGTGTGTGTGTGTGTGTGTGTGTGTGTGTGTGTGTGTGTGTGTGTGTGTGTGTGTGTGTGTGTGTGTGTGTGTGTGTGTCCAAAGGAAGGCCAACAAATATTATACACCACTCCCAAAGAAGAGTAATACTACACTATATACAAAAAAAAGATAAAATATTGTTAAAATTAATGATGTTGTCTAAAACTGTTTATCACTTAGAGCCAAGCAATAAGTACAACGAGGCGTAACACAACTGTTGAATAATTACGTTTTGTCGTGGCTATTATTACACTGAAGGACATCACCTGCATCATTAAGCCTCTCATTCATCAGTGTGGCAGAAGCATCCAATACCACCTCTCTCTCTCTCTCTCTCTCTCTCTCTCTCTCTCTCTCTCTCTCTCTCTCTCTCTCTCTCTCTCTCTCTCTCTCTCTCTCTCTCTCTCTCTCTCTCTCTCTCTTATCAGTATTATTATTATTATTATCATCAGCGAATGCCAGGATGTAGCAGCATTAGTGGTAGTCTCTTATAATATCTTCGTCTAATTTCATTCTTTACTATAAAATTCCCATGTCCTCGTTTTCTACAAGGTACAGTACATGGTATTTCCTTCTAACTGTTTCCTGCCGCCACGTTGCCTGAGGGAGAGGTGGACGGGGAGGGAGCCTTGTTCTGTGTAATCCTATTCTCCTACACGTATTGTACTAGTAATAGTATGTAGTCCAGCAGACACCTTAGTTACACACCAACAGGCCTTCTGGTGTCTGTTCTTATGTATTTTTTATGCATTCATCCACTCCATTTTGTCATATTCCTCCTACCCTTCCTACCCTCCTTCCCTTTTCCTCCTCATTATAAAATTAATTTCCTCCTCTTGTTTGAATTCGTTTCCTCTTCTTGTTCCTCCTACTTCATGGTATCACTTCCTCTTCCGACCAGCTTCGGCTGGAGGGAAGGGTGGGTGGGGAGGAGCCTTCCACTCTGCTGTCCTTTTGTCTCTATCAAATAGATATTATAGTAGTAGTGTAGCTAAACAGACAGCCTCGTTAGGTCCAGTAGGACTGTTGCTGTCTGTTCTTCCTTTGTACACCTTTGTACACCTTTGTCCTCCTCCTCCTCCTCCTCCTGCCCCCTTGATACATACATTATAAGTTTACACATATAAATCGTGCTCATAACCCGTAATTTATCCACTGAGAAAGCCAAGTATTACCCGGGAACACATATGCATTATTTCTCTTCTTCATTATTCTGGCGATGAAAATGAACGTTAGTCATGCAAGGCGGAGCAGAGACATAAATTCCTGGCGACACACACTTGCACACAAACATTTACTGCATGACTTTCACCGTGCCTGCATGACCTGGCGATGACCGCAGAACAAACCTAGCCTCCTCCCCTTCCCCCTCTCCCTCCCTCCCTCCCTCCCTCCACCAGCCATGTTTAGAAACGCCTGCCTGACCTCAGAGCTTGTTTTTATCTACCTTTGTCTCTTTCTTTTTTTTTCGGGGGGGGGTGTTTTTTTCATTTCGTCAAAACTCCCCCGATTGGTGTCCCTTGTTAGTGCTCCGTTGTAAAAAGTGTCAACATTGAGCAAACCACACGTGGCAGGCGACCAACACACTCCACTCCGCTCCGCACAACACATCATGTCCGCTCTAGGAGACATAACACTTAACATGATTTACTGCACTTTTCTTATCCCTCACGAATCCTTTTTTTTTATCTCCCTTCACCCTTACCTCACCCTACACTGAACCTTTTATTATATTGTCAACTTACCGAGCCTTGTAACCTTCAAAACTGTTCCATTAACTTACTTCCTTTAAACTAACACCTGTAATCCCACTGAAACTCATTTATAAACATCAATCTACCTTTGTGACCTTTCTAATTGACCCTTTATCTCCCCAGGTATCGTTCATCACTTTACCTTAATCCTGACCCTTACCCTTCCCTGACTTTTCCCACAACGTTCCCTTTCCAATTTCTGAAACCACAGGTGCGACTCAACACACCTGTTCATTATAAAGCAAGACTGTGCTGTGATACCCCAATGAGTTCCCTTCGTCAGGTGTGCACACGTGTTCACATGGGACAACGAGAGGCTTCTTCAGGAATAAAGAAAAATGGGAAGTGGCTAAAAAAGACTTACTTAAAACATGGCAAGGCTGGTGGAGGTGGAAATGTGGATGAGTAACTAACTTTCTTTGTGTGTCAGTGGATGTGGCTGGTGTGTTTTTTTGTTTTGTTTTTTGGGGAGAATAATAAGTGTGGGTGTTTGTTTTTAGTGAGTAGGACAAAATGTGGCTGTTGTTAACGATGTATGTGGGAAGAAGAAAGAGCTGTGTGTGTGTGTGTGTGTGTGTGTGTGTGTGTGTGTGTGTGTGTGTGTGTGTGTGTGTGTGTGTGTGTGTGTGTGTGTGTGTGTGTGTGTGTGTCTGTGTGTGTGTGTGTGTGTACTCGTGATCGTCAACCATTACCCTCCCAGAAGGAGCTCAGAGCTCATAGAGACAGATCTATGGGTAAGGCTGAGACCTCTCACACATCACACTCATCCTTCCCCTTGCTCAAGGGGAACAGTAAACACTCCGTGGAAGTGAAAAATCCCTACTTACCCATTTATCGACCAACCCGTTTGGGAGGATGAACAGCTGGGTGAGCTGTGCGTCGCCTGCCCTCGTTCGGGATTGAACTCGGGCCAGCGGATTAGTAGTCAGACGTGCTAACCACTGCACTACTGAAGCGCATACTTCTAAGTCCAACAAAATTATCTTTTTCTTTCTCATGATATAAGAATCATCCAAACTCACCATTCCTCATATCTTCCAGATATGATTGTTTCAAATACAGTGTCTGTAGGCAAGAGTATGCAATCACTATGTAACGCTTACTTTTCTTTACTAGCATTGAAAGGTGCATCTATCACTAATATGCTTTTTTTTATAGGATTCAGCCAACTGTTCTGATCTAGTGAAATATGGAGATTGTTTCCTTCATCTGCTTATTGAGGTTCGCAGATGAAGTGTAACGAAGTGCGAGGGGCGAGGGGCGAGGGGCGAGGGGCGGAGGGTGTTTGGTGCATGACAGATGCACAGGTAGATTGGAGAGAGAGAGAGAGGTCACAGTCACCTACTTAATTCCTCTCTTTAACTTCATTAACTTCTTTTTCTTTCCTCTCCTTGTCATGTGAGACTCATCAACACGCTGCTGTGCGATGCTGTGACATTACTAAACAAAACTCAACATTGACACCTTAATGAAACCAAACTCTCCTGTGTACACCTTCAGGAAGCTGCATATTCCCGAGTCAGTATTTTGTTACGTGGTGCTCGTGTCTCAAGAAAAAAACAAATAAAAAAAAATCACAGGTAAGGGTGTTAGCAAAAGTTTATAAAAGTGATAGAAAAAAAAGTTCGCTTACATTTCTGTTCCCAAAAGTGTTCAGGTGAAAAGTGTAACAGTGGTGGCCAATTAAATCATGGAGGTGTCTTGATACTCCTCTCTTGGAAGTATTCAAGTCGTAGGAAAATGGAAAAACAGAACAAGGCAGAGAGTTACAATGATTTATCATTTAAAAGAATAAAAGAGTGATGATACTGATTAACTCTTTCATTAGTAAGGTGGATAAAAAAGAGATGAGGGTAAACAGTGCAGTGAAAAAGGCCACAGGAAGGGGAGGCATGCAGTTAGTAAGTTGAGAAGAGCAGTAACTATGAATATAACGGTAGAGAACAGCACTGCGGCGATGTGTGAGAGATTGAAGACAGTTAAAGGAGAGGAGTTCACCAATACCATCACTGACCAAGGTGAAGGAAGGAAAGTTAATAAAAAGCTTCAGACTCCATACTGTTTAAACAAGAAGCTGTGTGAGTGTGAGTTAAGGCGTACATCATACAAGTTCATATTTTAAGTGAGGTACAGATAAATACTGTTTAATGTAGAAGAAGGTAACAGTTGAGTGTTAATGAAGGGGAAGGTATAGTTGTCTTGAAGGTTATGCCGAGAACCAGGTAAAGAAACTATTTTTTTATTGAGGCGTTGAACAGTACCAAGTCAGCCTTGTCACATTCAAAATTTATTAAAAAGATAAGAAGTTAGCTCTGTGACGTCTTTCCGTGAATTGTTCATTTCTTGCTAAGTTGATCGTCTGATACATTACGTGGAGAAATGCAGAGTAAAGTCATTAGTATAAGAGTGGATAGGACAAAGAGATTCACTGAGAAGATCATTATAAATAATACAAAGCGAGTGGATGACGTAAGAGATCCCTAAGGAACACTACTATTAATAGACTTTAAAGAACAATGATTCTGCAGCAATGGAACGACAAGAAGAAAAAAAAAACTTGAGACAAAGATACAGAGAGATAGATAGAAACCACAGAGGAAAGTTGGGATATTAGATATTTATGCCAAACTTTTTCGAAGGCTTTTGATATGTCTAAGGCAACAGCAGAGGTTTCACAGAAATCCTTTGAACATATGACCGACACTCGGTGATGAGAGCGTAAACTTTCCCAATGTAACTTGCAATCCAGTCTTATCTATTTATTTTTGTTACATTGCATGTGTATAAAATAAGCAGCATATCGATATGTCAGACTTTTTTTTCTCTCATCAGTAAACAAATATATAAACAAAACTCACATCACATGAATTACATTTATTGACGCAGTAATATTTACACCTTTATGTTAGGATATAAATACTTAATTAATTGGTGAAGGTAATGACTATGATCAAAGTTGGGAAAAAAAAGAACAATTGTTTTCCATTTACGCTTGAATTTGCTGATGGTGACAACACTCAAATTAGGCCTTGAAGTGTTTATTTTCTTACGGTATAAACAACCATTAACTAATTAAGATATCACTCACTCGACTACAGGTTCAGAGCTTCGTGCCTGACTACATGACTACCTTGAGTGTGTGCTTTGACACACTGCCTTTTAGAATCGTAAGTAACGTTCAGCTGATGCTGCTTACGGATCGTTTTCAGGTCTGCCTTCACTTTCATCCTCACAAAACAACTCGCGTTCAGTTATCCTATCCTTTTCCATCACTGCTACCTGCACAATCAGGATATTAGTTTATCGTGTCTGAAATCTTGCTCCGTCGTTCAGGGTCAAGTTGGATTATCATTATGGAAGTCATTTTCTTGAAGCAACACCAAGTATCCGTTTCCTCAGCGAGTAGGTCGATGGGAGTCACTGTCTTTTCTGTTGGGATGCGCACGGAACACGAAAATTATTTCGTAATAGTCATGTTGGTAAACTTAACTTCTGGAGACAAGGTCTTCAAAAGTTCGACATAATTTTAGAGCAAAAACCTACAAACTTCACTTTTCATTTAAATTTAAGACGTGCTATCCATGACCTTTCCTCTGTGTGTGTGTGTGTGTGTGTGTGTGTGTGTGTGTGTGTGTGTGTGTGTGTGTGTGTGTGTGTTGTGTGTGTGTTGTGTGTGTGTGTTGTGTGTGTGTATGTGTGTGTGTGTGTATGTGTGTGTGTGTGTGTGTGTGTGTGTGTGTGTGTGTGTGTGTGTGTGTGTGTGTGTGTGTGTGTGTGTGTGTGTGTGTGTGTGTGTTAAAAGGAAAAGTTTTTTATACAAGTAACACCTTAATATCTTCCCCTCTGCTAGTAGAATCTGAAGAAAACGCACAAGCTCACACAGAGTCATGTGGAATGAAAAGCATTAATGTAGCGGCCACAAGAGCTTACAGTTTTCAGAGAGAAAGAGAGAGAGAGAGAGAGAGAGAGAGAGAGAGAGAGAGAGAGAGAGAGAGAGAGAGAGAGAGAGGGAGAGAGAGAGAGAGAGAGAGAGAGAGAGAGAGAGAGAGAGAGAGAGAGAGAGAGAGAGAGAGAGAGAGAGAGAGAGAGAGAGAGAGAGATAATATAGATACATGAACAGAATTAAACACCAAACTGGCTTATCGAACAGTTAATGTGAGCCATAAATAATCTCACGTGTCACCCTGTTTTCTGCGGCTGAGATGTGACTCCTAAGACGCTTGTGATAATTTGCATAAATTAGAAACATAAACACTATTCAGCAGGCAGGTGTTTTAAGACGCAAGGATTCACCCAAAGACGTGAGGCGCCTCCTACCATCACGCAGTAGTTGACAGTTTCTCTCTAGGTATGGGAGTGAGGAGCAGTAGGTGGTCTTGTTCACCCGGGGAGTTAGCGTTAAGCCTCCCTCTTAATACACTTGCTGGCTGGCTGGCTGTACTAGGGCGGCAGCATGTCATTGTATACTATTTCCATCCCTTCGTATGTATTACCGTCGCGTCGGTGGAGTTACTTGACTTGACCTACTTCCTCTTCCCTCACATTCTCTTGAAGCTCATGTTTCAGATACTGCTTCAGTCTTTATTTAGTAAGCTCACTGCGTTTGTTTGAATCTTTTTATGTTCTTTGTTAGCTAGGATCATTCTGTGTATTTTCATTTTTAAGTCGCTGTATTATGATTTTTATTTGTCTATGTTATCGGCATCGTGTTTCAGTTTGCGAAGATTTTCAAACACGCTTTAATCTGTAGAGTCAATATCAAATTTACTTTTATCAGCATGAACGCGTTTGTTTCATGATATATAAAAAAGTAATTGACAATATATTACAATGCTTTTAATGAAACTTGAACAATTCACTCACTCACTCACTCACTCACTCCTCCTACTCCTCCTTCTCCTCCTGGTTTTCTTCCTCCTTATCTTCCTTTTGCTACGTACTCACCATCTTCCTCCTCCTCTCTTTAGTCGAGTTGCACTTATGTTTACAGACAGGGACATCAAGCCTGGAAGACGCCCTTCACTGATTAACACCTCGCCTCGCCTCGCCTCGCCTCGCCTCCTTCTAGTTTACTGTGAGGCATTTTATCGAGTTTAGAAATTGGGCATTCCTTCTTACCCCGTGCTTAATATTGGAGAAAAAAACTGTTATTTTTGGTGTGTGTGTGTGTGTGTGTGTGTGTGTGTGTGTGTGTGTGTGTGTGTGTGTGTGTGTGTGTGTGTGTGTGTGTGTGTGTGTGTGTGTGTGTGTGTGTGTGTGTGACAGTAACTGCAACTCTGAGAATGGTTTTTTTTATATCTTCATGTTTCTTTTAGGTTGCTATCATTACTATTATTACTATTATTATTATTATTATTATTGTTATTATTTTTTTACCACAAAAACTATCAATATTATTGTAATTGTTGTTGTTGTTGTTGTTGACGTTGTCGGGCCTGTCACCAAGGCTCATTAACTTACATCACACACATCACATCATATAATTAGTTTCATTTTCCCTCCCAACAGCCTCAATGTCACTTTGAGGTCATGAAGCAAATGAGCGTGAGATGAGCAGGTGTGAGGCAGATAGCAGGTGTCTCCTCAGCCATCACCTCTCACATCACCTCAGCCGCGTGTGAAACCTTTAATTAATCCTCCCTTTGCACCTGGGAATGAGAGGCAGTCAACCATTCCTTGCGTTAATTTCGTGGGCGATCAACTCTTCCGATGAGCGGCTGCGTGGCATGGCGTTGGGCGGTGCTACAGGAGACAAAGGGCGTATAGGAGATAACAGCGACTCCTGACTCGTAGACGGTATTTATCCCAGCCAATCTTGCGCCTCGAATGCATGGGAGCGACTTTAGGGTGGTGGTTGAGGACGTGCAGAGAGCAAGAAGAGGCATTCCACGGCGCCCGCATTCGTGCTCCGCTTGCAATATCGAGGCGGTGTTCACATTTCCTGGTGGTGCCGCGCGGGGGCCGTCACTGTGATGCACTGCTGACTGTTATTGTGGTGATGGTCGTGTTTGCCTGCTGGGCCCATGTGGTTCTGGCTGTCAGCCGCCAACGCAGACACTTTAGCAGCAATGGTGACCACTTAAAAGAATATTGGTTTCGAGTTTCTGCATTGGAGATTACTTTTATGATTATCCTTTTACTCCTTTTTCTTTAATACGGAATGGGAATGGTGGTTTTAACTGCAGCCAGGTTGTGTGGGGCTTCAGTTCCGTTTTCTTTCAGGGTATGTTATGTTATTACCTTCCCTCCGCATCTCTCCTCCTCTCCCCGCCGCCGCAATGCCTCACTCACAAAGCCTCTCCCGTCTTTACGACTTTGGGTAAAACTGGTTTATGAGTTTTGGCAATGTTTATTTCAGTCATTCGATAATATGATAAGAGAAACTGTCCTTTCAGCATGCTTTTTGTTTCCTTGTAAACAATGGCGAACACTTTTTTATTAGGTCGCAGACTTTGGAAAATATTCATGCAATCCGATCAAAAAACGAAACTTTTTTTTTGTCTACACTTTTCACTTCCTGTTTGATATCCTTACTTTCCTGCCAACACATACAGAACAACCTCACGACTGCCAGGCATTAGGCACTCATCCCTCAGCCTGCACTGCCTCCCTCCTTCACGCACTGCATGATATAAGCGTCACTAGATCATCGCCAGAGATGCATCACCGCGAGTGCTCACCATAATCCAACCTCACTGTCACCATAACCATAAATTCCGAATCATTTATATCGACAGGCCAACATTTTTTTTGTCGAGGTCCTCCATCTGTATTGGAAGTTTGGGGGTGAGGGGCCGGGAGGGGGGGAGGGTAGCGTGGTGGAGGTAGAGGGGAAATAAAAATTTGCCTGGTGTAATTTCAGCTGGCTGCGTGTTTTCCAGCGGAGTAAATCAGCCTTGACGGAAGAATTTCTGATGTGGAAATATTGGCTGTGGGCGAGCTTTGACCGACCGTCGATGCGTGACCATTATTTACAACGCCCTTGACCTGAAAACGTTCATGGGAGCAAACTTACGCGCATTCACACACACACACACACACACACACACACACACACACACACACACACACACACACACACACACACACACACACAGAGACACACGCAAACAAATGTATATAAACACACGTGAATAGACCCGCGAAGCATTCCATACAAACGTCCCCCCCCCACACACACACACACACAAAATCACCAAAACTTTAACAAAATAAAATAATAAAATAAAAAGTTTAGGGTCGGATTACTGACCACCGTAAGCCCATGATCCAGAGTTCACATCAACACCTATGATCACCAGGTGGCGCCGAGGTGTTGTTTAAGTTAAGTTAAGCTTCATCAACCTAACCTAACAGGCATCATCACCATCACCAGCACGAGTCAATAAAACCCTACCACTACACACCACTTGTTACCTCAAAGTAAGGCTCCATCCACCAAGGCCTGACATAAGTGCTGCTAAATTACCTCATTCCAAGGGCGCCCTCGGCCTCACCAATGCCCTTGAGGTGAAGAGGAAAGCATCAAAGAAATACCTGAGCCACACACACACGCCCTTCCGCCACACCCTTCTGGCACCTCACAACCACTCCACGACGGAACTTACTCGCAATTTCAAATATTTTTTAACGTGTCAGCCAAAAAAAAGAGAGAGAGAGGAAGAAGAAGAAAATTATATAAAAAAACCAAAAAACAGATGGACTACAGGAATAACAGCCATTCATCCCCTACATAAGACGCGTCTCCTATTGGGCAGGAACAACATATAAGGAAAAACAAAGTAAGTGGGAAACGTAAGCCTAACGTCACTCAGACAAATAAATATAGATATGAACCTACCTACCTCTCCCTCTCTCTCTCTCTCTCTCTCTCTCTCTCTCTCTCTCTCTCTCTCTCTCTCTCTCTCTCTCTCTCTCTCTCTCTCTCTCTCTCTCTCGTAGGAAGACCCCTCCCTCCCTCCCCCCCTCCCTACCTCATCTTCCCCGCCTTCCACTATATTTTTTCCTCCACTTCTCGCTGCTGAGGTGATGAATGAGACGTCTTACAGCATACAACCTCTTGAGGAATTAGATGGATATGTATGTACTACTCGTATCTCTCTCTCTCTCTCTCTCTCTCTCTCTCTCTCTCTCTCTCTCTCTCTCTCTCTCTCTCTCTCTCTCTCTCTCTCTCTCTCTCTCTCTCTCTCTATCTATCTATCTATTTATCTATCTATCTATCTATCTCTCTTATCCATCCATTAGACATTTATCCCGAAAATAAAAGGAGGAAGAAGAAGAGGACAAGGAGGAGGAGGAGGAGGAGGAGGAGGAGGAGGAGGAGGAGGAGGAGGAGGAGGAGGAGGAGGAGGAGGAGGAGGAGGGGGAGGGGGAGGAGGAGGAATGATGGAAAAAATGAAGAAATGCAGAAGGGAAGGGAGGAGGGAAGAGAGGAAGGAAGGGATGAGGAAGGAAGGAAGGAAGAAAGGAAGGAAGGAAGGAAGGAAGGAAGGAAGGAAGGAAGGAAGGAAGGAAGGAACGAATGAAGGAACGAATGAACGAACGAAGGAAAGGAAGGAAGAAAGGAAGAAGAAGAAATTGATGGCTCGCTTGTTTCTCTCCATTTACCTCTCTCTCTCTCTCTCTCTCTCTCTCTCTCTCTCTCTCTCTCTCTCTCTCTCTCTCTCTCTCTCTCTCTCTCTCTCTCTCTCTCTCTCTCTCTCTCAGAAAGTGGCCTGTCTGTTCCTCATCACTCACGAAAATGACAGAGAAGACGAAGAAAGGAAAAATAAGACGAGATAAGGAGAAAAAAAATGAGAGAGGATTGAAGCTGAGAGGAGGAAGAAGACGGGAGAGGAGGAAAGGGAAGGGGAGGGAAGAGGGGAAAGGGAAGGGAGAGAAGGAAAGGGAAGGGAAGGGAAGAGGGGAAGAGGGAAGAGGGAAGGGGAAGGACAAGGGAAGGGAGGGGAAGGGGAGACTTAGGAGATGGGACCAGGAGGAGGTTTTTACTATTTTTTTTTCTCCTGTTCGAGCAGTTCTAAAAAATAAGATCAGATTTTTCCCCTCTGGTAATCACAAAGGATAACATTTTTTCATCCCTAACGAGGGCATAATGTTATTTTTCTTCTTATGGTCAATAAAAATACATGACTATACGTTTTCTTTATCAAATTGGACTTTTCTCTTCTCTTACTTTTATTCATACCTTTCGTATATTAAAAGTTTGATTATATTACGAGTTCATGTTTACCAGATTAATATATAAGTTAATCTTTTCACTTATTTCTTACACGTTAATTATTGATAAAACGGTAAAAAAAAAAAGGTGGAAGGTATTTTTTTAAGCTTACAACAATAAATATTTTTTTGTTTTGGTCTCCCATCATAATGAACCCAAAATCAAGGTGGTCGAGCATGAACATCCTCGCTGACGGTGTGGGGAATAAAAAAATGATTTGGCTTCCATTCCACCTAGCCAGCGAGGGTGTCCAGGAAACACGTATAGATATAAATCATGTGAATCCCTTAGACGCCCTTGAACACTAACACAATACTTGCTTATGTGTTACGGGTAAGTTAATAAAAGTATCATACGTATTGGTTTTAAATATTTTGTCGCTTAATCTGCTGGCAACACTAATACTCAAGTTGTTTTTTCTAATGTTACAATAAAGTCAATGAATTAAAAGATCGATATTTAATAAAAAGTTAAAATGTATATATTGTTAATTAATATTTGTACCAGTGGAGAAATAAATTATTTCTTGCTTCCATTTAAACTTAAACCACTTCAATAAACGTGAGAAGCCAATTAAGGTATTATGATCACAAACATTAATAAATGACTACGAACACAAGGAAGAGGAGCTAAAATCAAATTCACAATGGTAAATAAAGTTCTTTCCTCCGATTGAATGTGTAATATCCTTCAATCCTACATGACTGGTTTTTGTAATGCAATGTTTGTCTCTTACTTCTATAATGACAATATGTAACTAAAACGTGTACATATATAAGAGCGAAGGCGTTATTTTTCCTTTTGAAGAGAGTACAACAAAGAGAGTGAGTCGAATTAAGCTTTTTGTATTTGATGTATGTACTTTCAGAGATTCTGCCTCAGAGTCAACTTATTCCAAGGTTTTAAGGTCTCTGGAGGATTTAGTAAAGTTAATATCACTGAGCTGCTTTTTTCCACCTCACAGAGAGACGTAGTAGCACAAAGTTTTAGTCTCTAGACACATTTACAAAGTTGTTAAGTCTTTACTGAATGTGTGTATTGTTAGAAGTGTTGTAAAAGTAGAGTAGAGGTAAAGGAGAGGTGGAAGAGCATCATTACAGTCCTTCTTTTTATCTATTCAGCTGTGTCACCTGCACGGACGCGGGACACTGGCAGTAATTATGAACAAGAGTCTTCACTTTAAACGGAATACTAAACACATGTCCACTAAACCATTACACACACACACACACACACACACACACACACACACACACACACACACACACACACACACACACACACACACACACACACACACACTACCTTTCCTGGAACAGCACACCAAGAAGGAGATGCACCTGTGGACGATCTCAGTCTCGCACGACAAGAGGTATGCAATTAACGGCAGGAATGTTGGCCACGCGCTGAGCCACACCTGAGACATGCACAATCAGCCCCTCAGCGTGCCTCATTTGCAGACCATGAGGCGACTTAAGGGAGGCAAGGCAAGGCAAGGCAAGGCAAGGCAAGGCAAGGCAAGGCAAGGCAAGGCAAGGCAAGGCAAGGCAAGGCAAGGCAAGGCAAGGCAAGGTGAGGCAAGGCAAGGCAAGGCAAGGCAAGGCTGGGCAAGGCAAGGCAAGGCAAGGCAAGGTGAGGCGAGACAAGGCAAGGCAAGGCAAGGCAAGGCAAGGTGAGGTGAGACAAGGCAAGGCAAGGCAAGGCAAGGCAAGGCAAGGCAAGGCAAGGCAAGGCAAGGCAAGGCAAGGCAAGGCAAGGTGAGGCAAGGCAAGGCAAGGCAAGGCAAGGCAAGGCAAGGTGAGGTGAGGCAAGGCAAGGCAAGGCAAGGTGAGGCAAGGCAAGGCAAGGCAAGGCAAGGCAAGGCAAGGCAAGGCAAGGCAAGGCAAGGCAAGGCAAGGCAAGGCAAGGCAAGGTGAGGCAAGGCAAGGCAAGGCAAGGCAAGGCAAGGCAAGACAAGGCAAGGCAAGGCAAGGCAAGGCAAGGCAAGGCAAGGCAAGGCAAGGCAAGGCAAGGCAAGGCAAGGCAAAGCAAGGCAAGGCAAGGCAAGGCA
>JAPQNM010000042.1:2671105-2673605 GCA_029783475.1 Metacarcinus magister | reverse complement strand
CTTGAGGGTGAATCAGTCCACCACGCGTCAAGTTCGATTAACCTGAAGCATCCTGTTAACCAGACCCTCTGCAAATAATGACGACCCAACTGGACTCAACCGAACTCAACCGAACTCAACCGAACTCAACCGAATTCAACCAAACTCAACCAAACTCAACCGAACTCAACCAAACTCAACCGAACTTAACCGAACTCAACCGGACTCAAATGGACTCAACTGAACTCACAGTCCTTTCACGTATTGGACGAAAGTTTAGAAGTGAAAATGTTGCAGACACAAAAGAAAGAGAAAAAAACACACACAAACATACGTACACATACATGCATTCACACGAACAATAAAGAAAAAGAAAGAGCAAGTGAGGAAGAAAGAAAGAAAGAAAGAAGGTAAGCATGCAAGAGGCAGAAAGACGCAAATAGACAGAGGGAAAAGACAGACAGACAGGCAGGGTGGCAGGGGGAGACAGGTACAAGCCGATAGTAAGACAGACAGACAGGCAGACAGACAGACAGACAGACAAACAAACAGACAGTCAACAGAGCCAGACAGACATGCAAGTAGGCTGACTGGCACGTGGATGGGCGATCGAACGATGCAAAACACACACACACACACACACACACACACACACACACACACACACACACACACACACACACACACACACACACACACACACACACACACACACACACACACACACAGACACACACACACACACACACACACACACATATGATATAAATGCATACAGAAAACAGAAACTGACATGCAAGGATTCAGACTAAAATGACAAGCAAAATACATTGGGATCACAGGATAATTTAATACCCAATCCTGTCTGTCACCGAGGCTGTCTATCTGATCGCTTCTTTTCCCTTTGTCCTCCTGACTCACCTCTTTAAAGGCAACAGTGGGGAAAAGAACGAAGCTATGACCATGAGTTGATGCAAAAAAGCGGGTGTTGACTATACAATGCAAACACATTTACACTTCATTATCACGGTGAAAATGTGGCAAAAGAGAGAATGATAGTGGTTGGCGTGAGAATGGTGATGGGTGGCACTGAGATGGCACTACTAACTGGGCGGCGGAGAGGTGATAGTGGACAGTGAAGGTTGTGTTGACGTTTATTTTTCGTGTGGCGTCTCAAGAATCATTGTCTCACATACATCGTTAACTTGATCGTGAAATTACGCGTGAGTTTCATTATTAGTCCTGCCATACAACATTCTCTTTTTTTTTTCTTTATTTATTTATTTTTTTTTTATTTATTTTTTTTTTTGTGAGAGAAAGCAGAAGAGAAAGAAATGCATTACCGTCTCGTGTATATGACAGCCTTTTTTGTTGCCTGACTGTGAGATAAATGAACTGACACGTGCGATACAGCTTCAGTACGTGATTATGTGCGTAGATACCGGAGTGAGAGAGAGAGAGAGAGAGAGAGAGAGAGAGAGAGAGAGAGAGAGAGAGAGAGAGAGAGAGAGAGAGAGAGAGAGAGAGAGAGAGAGAGAGAGAGAGAGAGAGAGAGAGAGAGAGAGAGAGAGAGAGAGAGAGAGATTCAAAAAAAAATTTACCTGTACTGACTTCACTATCTTTCCTTTGCCATTTTTTGAACAATTTATCTCTATAATGTATAAAATAAAGCTGAAAATCCGTTTATTGGAAGGATATTTTTTCTTTCGTTGTGTCATGACTTCCTACACAGCATTTTCTTTTCCTTTCCTCCTCTTCCACATTGCTTCATTAAGGTCACGACTTTCCCGAGAGAGAGGAAGGACATGGTGGTGGTGGTGGTGGTTGTGTACATCAGGACCTCAAGGACACTTTATCGGCGAAGCTTCCAGGCGAGTGATCCCTTTCATGGTTACCTCTGGACAGTATTCATTGACTGCTTTGATCTCCTGCCGAGAGACACAGCTCCTTCGACAATACCTGTGCATGAGAGACTCGCTCGTTCACTTTGAAGACAACGATTTCCTAAGAACCTGCAGATGCTGGACACATGTTTTTCTTCCTCGCTGTTTGTACGTATAAGAATCTAATACTTAGGTAACAAAATGCGAAAAAACTCTACCTATTGCTAAAAATTAAAAAAACACACATATACCTGAATCGAATCAAGCTGAACATTACTTTTTAATACTCTTGTTAACATTCAGATTTGCAAAATGAAAACATTACAAACAAACTCGTCCTTGATGGAGAACATTCTCATTCACATGGAAACATTATTTCACATCTTACATGACTTCACAACACGCAGGATATTAATCAAAGAGTCACTGCATTAATACCAGAAACCCAAGGATGAGATAGCAAGCAGCGACCAGCCACAGTTGATCAAAATTACAGGGTTCCAGCGTGCACCGAGGGACAGGGTGGAAAAACAGGAGGAGGACAGACGGCAGCAGCGGCGACCCAGGAAACATTAATAACAAGGAAGGTTGATCATACGAGGTGGTAAACAGGCCTTGATGTGCGGCTCCTCCTCCTT
>JAPQNM010000042.1:2641105-2661105 GCA_029783475.1 Metacarcinus magister | reverse complement strand
TTGAAAATATTGGAAATATTGGAAATATCATTGCAGCATCTGATACACCTAATTAAACTGTACAACTGTCATTATGAATATTTGTTTTATGACTAATAATTACGCAGTAAAATGAAACTTAATATTTATTTAAAAACATGACTTTCCTCCTCATTTTCCCGAAAGCTATTAGAGATATTGGAAATATCATTGCAGCATCTGATAGACCTAATTAAACTATACAACTGTCATTATGAATATTTGTTCTATGACTAATAATTACGCAGTAAAATGAAACTTAATATTTATATAAAAACATGACATTCCTCCTCATTTTCTCGAAAGCTATTAGAGATATTGGAAATATCATTGCAGCATCTGATAGACCTGATTAAAATCTACTACTGTCATTATGAATATTTTCACTAGTACTAATAAATACTGAATTTTACTTTTTTTTAAATTATTTTTTCCTTGTTTTCTCGAAAGCTATTAAATATATTGGAAATATCATTGCATCATCTGATACACCTAATTCAACTGTACAACTGCTATTATGAATATTTGTTCTATGACTAATAGTTACGCAGTAAAATAAAACCGTATTTTTATATAAAAACATGATTTTCCTCGTCATTTTCTCGAAAGCTATTAGAGATATTGGAAATATAATTGCAGCATCTGATAGACCTAATTAAACTGTACAACTGATATTATGAATATTTGTTCTATGACTAATAATTACGCAGTAAAATGAAACTTAATATTTATTTAAAAACATGACTTTCCTCCTCATTTTCTCGAAAGCTATTAGAGATATTGGAAATATCATTGCAGATTCTGATACACCTAATTAAACTGTACAACTGATATCATGAATATTTTTTCTATGACTAATAATTACGCAGTAAAATGAAACTTAATATTTATTTAAAAACATGAACTTCCTCCTCATTTTCCCGAAAGCTATTAGAGATATTGGAAATATCATTGCAGAATCTGATACACCTAATTAAATTGTACAACTGTCATTATGAATATTTGTTCTATGACTAACAATTACGCAGTAAAATTAAACTTAATATATATTTAAAAACATGACTTTCCTCCTCATTTTCTTGAAAGCTATTAGAGATATTGGAAGTATCATTGCAGCATCTAATACACCTAATTAAACTGTACAACTGTGATTATGAATATTTGTTCTATGACTAATAGTTACGCAGTAAAATGAAACTTAATATTTATATAAAAACATGACTTTCCTACTCATTTTCCCGAAAGCTATTAGAGATGTTGGAAATATGATTGCAGCATCTGATACACCTAATTAAACTGTACAACTGTCATTATGAATATTTGTTCTATGACTAATAATTACGCAGTAAAATGAAACTTAATATTTATATAAAAACATGAATTTCCTCCTCATTTTCTCGAAAGTTATTAGAGATATTGGAAATATCACTGCAGCATCTGATAGACCTAATTAAACTGTAAAACTGAAATTATGAATATTTGTTCTATGATTAATAATTACGCAGTAAAATTAAACTTTATATTTATATAAAAACATGATTTTCCTCCTAATTTTCTCGAAAGCTATTAGAGATATTGGAAATATCATTACAGCATCGGATACACCTAATTAAACTGTAAAACTAACATTATGAATATTTGTTCTATGACTAATAATTACTCAGTAAAATGAGACTTAATATTTATATATAAACATAACTTTTCTCCTCATTTCCTCGAAAGCTATTAGAGATATTGGAAATATGATTGCAGCATCTGATACACCTAATTAAACTGTACAACTGTAATTATTAATATTTGTTTTATGACTAATAATTACGCAGTAAAATGAAACATAATATTTATATAAAAACATGAATTCCCTCCTCATTTTCTCGAAAGCTATTAGAGATATTAGAAATATCATTGCAGTATCTGATAGACCTAATTAAACTGTAAAACTTAAATTATGAATATTTGTTTTATGACTAATAATTACGCAGTAAAATGAAACTTAATATTTATATAAAAACATGACTTTCCTCCTCATTTTCTCGAAAGCTATTAGAGATATTGGAAATATCAATGCAGGATCTGATACATCTAATTAAACTGTACAACTATCATTATGAATATTTGTTCTATGACTAAAAATTACGCAGTAAAATGAAACTTAATATTTATATAAAAACATAACTTTCCTACTCATTTTCCCGAAAGCTATTAGAGATATTGGAAATATCATTGCAGATTCTGATACACCTAATTAAACTGTAAAACTGTCATTATGAATATTTGTTTTATGACTAATAATTACGCAGTAAAATGAAACTTAATATTTATATAAAAACATGACTTTCCTCCTCATTTTCCCGAAAGCTATTAGAGATATTGGAAATATCATTGCAGCATCTGATACACCTAATTAAACTGTACAACTGTCATTATGAATATTTGTTCTATGACTAATAATTACGCAGTAAAATGAAACTTAATATTTATATAAAAACATGACTTTCCTCCTCATTTTCCCGAAAGCTATTAGAGATATTGGAAATATCATTGCAGCATCTGATACACCTAATTAAACTGTATCAACTGTCATTATGAATATTTGTTTCTATGACTAATAATTACGCAGTAAAATGAAACTTAATATTTATATAAAAACATGACTTTCCTCCTCATTTTCCGAAAGCTATTAGAGATATGGAAATATCATTGCAGCATCTGATACACCTAATTAAACTGTACAACTGATATTATGAATATTTGTTCTATGACTAATAATTACGCAGTAAAATGAAACTTAATATTTATATAAAAACATGATTTCCTCCTCATTTTCTCGAAAGCTATTAGAGATATTGGAAATATCATTGCAGCATCTGATAGACCTAATTAAATGTACTACTGTCATTATGAATATTTGTTCTATGACTACTAATAAACAGTACTGAATTTTACTTTTTTTATAAATTAATTTCTTCCTCGTTTTCTCGAAAGCTATTAGAGATATTGGAAATATCATTGCATCATCTGATACACCTAATTAAACTGTACAACTGATATTATGAATATTTGTTCTATGACTAATAATTACGCAGTAAAATGAAAACCGTATTTTTATATAAAAACATGACTTTCCTCGTCATTTTCTCGAAAGCTATTAGAGATATTGGAAATATCATTGCAGCATCTGATAGACCTAATTAAACTGTACAACTGATATTATGAATATTTGTTCTATGACTAATAATTACGCAGTAAAATGAAACTTAATATTTATATAAAAACATGACTTTCTCCTCATTTCTCGAAAGCTATTAGAGATATTGGAAATATCATTGCAGCATCTGATACACCTAATTAAACTGTACAACTGTCATTATGAATATTTGTTCTATGACTAATAATTACGCAGTAAAATGAAACTTAATATTTATTAAAAACATGACTTTCCTCCTCATTTTCTCGAAAGCTATTAGAGATATTGGGAAATATCATTGCAGCATCTGATACACCTAATTAAACTGTAAAACTGTCATTATGAATATTTGTTCTATGACTAATAATTACTCAGTAAAATGAAACTTTAATATTTTATATAAAACATGACTTTCCTCTCATTTTCCTCGAAAGCTATTACAGATATTTGAAATATCATTGCAGCATCTGATACACCTAATTAAACTGTACAACTGTCATTATGAATATTTGTTCTATGACTAATAATTACGCAGTAAAATGAAACTTAATATTTATATAAAAACATGAATTTCCTCCTCATTTTCTCGAAAGCTATTAGAGATATTGAAAATATCATTGCAGCATCTGATAGACCTAATTAAACTGTAAAACTGAAATTATGAATATTTGTTCTATGACTAATAATTACGCAGTAAAATTAAACGTATTATTTATATAAAAACATGACTTTCCTCCTCATTTTCCCCAAAGCTATCAGAAACATTGGGAATATCATTGCAGCATCTGATACACCTAATTAAACTGTGCAACTGTAATTATGAATATTTGTTTTATGACTAATAGTTACGCAGTAAAATGAAACTTAATATTTATATAAAAACATGACTTTCCTCCTCATTTTCCTGAAAGCTATTAGAGATATTAGAAATATCATTGCAGCATCTGATACACCTAATTAAACTGTACAACTGTCATTATGAATATTTGTTTTATGACTAATAATTACGCAGTAAAATGAAAGTTAATATTTATATAAAAACATGACTTTCCTCCTCATTTTCTCGAAAGCTATTAGAGATATTGGAAATATCATTGCAGCATCTGATACACCTAATTAAACTGTACAACTGATATTATGAATATTTGTTCTATGACTAATAATAACACAGTAAAATGAAACTTTATATTTATATAAAAACATGATTTTCCTCCTTATTTTCCCGAAAGCTATTAGAAATATTGGAAATATCATTGCAGCATCTGATACACCTAATTAAACTGTACAACTGTCATTTTGAATATTTGTTCTATGACTAATAGTTCCGCAGTAAAATGAAACTTAATATTTATATAAAAACATGACTTTCCTCCTCATTTTCCCGAAAGCTATTAGAGATATTGGAAATATCATTGCAGCATCTGATACACCTAATTAAACTGTACAACTGTCATTATGAATATTTGTTCTATGACTAATAATTACTCAGTAAAATGAAACTTAATATCTTTATATAAACATAACTTTTCTCCTCATTTCCTCGAAAGCTATTACAGATATTTGAAATATCATTGCAGCATCTGATACACCTAATTAAACTGTACAACTGTCATTATTAATATTTGTTCTATGACTAATAATTACGCATTAAAATGAAACTTAATATTTATATAAAAACATGAATTTCCTCCTCATTTTCTCGAAAGCTATTAGAGATATTGAAAATATCATTGCAGCATCTGATAGACCTAATTAAACTGTAAAACTGAAATTATGAATATTTGTTCTATGACTAATAATTACGAAGTAAAATTAAACTTAATATTTATATAAAAACATATCTTTCCTCCTCATTTTCCCGAAAGCTATTAGAAATATTGGGAATATCATTGCAGCATCTGATACACCTAATTAAACTGTACAACTGTAGTTATGAATATTTGTTTTATGACTAATAGTTACGCAGTAAAACGAAACTTAATATTTATATAAAACCATGAATTTCCTCCTCATTTTCCCGAAAGCTATTAGAGATATTGGAAATATGATTGCAGCATCTGATACACCTAATTAAACTGTACAACTGTCATTTTGAATATTTGTTCTATGACTAATAATTACGCAGTAAAATGAAACTTAATATTTATATAAAACATGACTTTCCTTCTCATTTTCTCGAAAGCTATTAGAGATATTGGAAATATCATTGCAGCATCTGATACACCTAATTAAACTGTACAAACTGTATTATGAATATTTGTTCTATGACTAATAATTACGCAGTAAAATGAAACTTAATATTTATTTAAAAACATGACTTTCCTCCTCATTTTCTCCGAAAGCTATTAGAGATATTGGAAATATCATTGCAGCATCTGATGCACCTAATTAAACTGTACAAGGGTCATTATGAATATTTGTTCTATGACTAATAATTACTCAGTAAAATTAAACTTAATATTTTTATATAAACATAACTTTTCTCCTCATTTCCTCGAAAGCTATTACAGATATTGGAAATATCATTGCAGCATCTGATACACCTAATTAAACTGTACAACTGTCATTATTAATATTTGTTTTATGACTAATAATTACGCAGTAAAATGAAACTTAATATTTATATAAAAACATGACTTTCCTCCTCATTTTCTCGAAAGCTATTAGAGATATTGGAAATATCATTGCAGCATCTGATAGACCTAATTAAACTGTACAAACTGATATTATGAATATTTGTTCTATGACTAATAATTACGCAGTAAAATGAAACTTAATATTTATATAAAAACATGACTTTCCTCCTCATTTTCTCGAAAGCTATTAGAGATATTGGAAATATCATTGCAGCATCTGATACACCTAATTAAACTGTACAACTGTATTATGAATATTTGTTTCTATGACTAATAATTACGCAGTAAAATGAAACTTAATATTTATATAAAAACATGACTTTCCTCCTCATTTTCCCGAAAGCTATTAGAGATATTGGAAATATCATTGCAGCATCTGATACACCTAATTAAACTGTAAAACTGATATTATGAATATTTGTTCTATGACTAATAATTACGCAGTAAAATTAAACTTAATATTTATTTAAAAACATGACTTTCCTCCTCATTTTCTCGAAAGCTATTAGAGATATTGGAAATATCATTGCAGCATCTGATACACCTAATTAAACTGTACAACTGATATTATGAATATTTGTTCTATGGCTAATAATTACGCAGTAAAATGAAACTTAATATTTATATAAAAACATGACTTTCCTCCTCATTTTCTCGAAAGCTATTAGAGATATTGGAAATATCATTGCAGCATCTGATACACCTAATTAAACTGTACAACTGTCATTATGAATATTTGTTCTATGACTAATAATTACGCAGTAAAATGAAACTTAATTTTTATATAAAAACATGACTTTCCTCCTCATTTTCTCGAAAGCTATTAGAGATATTGGAAATATCATTGCAGCATCTGATACACCTAATTAAACTGTACAACTCTCATTATGAATATTTGTTCTATGACTAATAATTACGCAGTAAAATGAAACTTAATATTTATATAAAAACATGATTTTCCTCCTCATTTTCTCGAAAGCTATTAGAGATATTGGAAATATCACTGCAGCATCTGATAGACCTAATTAAACTGTAAAACTGACATTATGAATATTTGTTCTATGACTAATAATTACGCAGTAAAATGAAACTTAATATTTATATATAAACATGATTTCCTCCTCATTTTCTCGAAAGCTATTAGAGATATTGGAAATATCATTGCAGCATCTGATAGACCTAATTAAAATCTACTACTGTGATTATGAATATTTTCACTAGTACTAATAAATACCGAATTTTACTTTTTTTAAAATTACTTTCTTCCTCGTTTTCTCGAAAGCTATTAGAGATATTGGAAATATCATTGCATCATCTGATACACCTAATTCAACTGTACAACTGATATTATGAATATTTGTTTCTATGACTAATAATTACGCAGTAAAATAAAACCGTATTTTTATATAAAAACATGACTTTCCTCGTCATTTTCTCGAAAGCTATTAGAGATATTAGAAATATAATTGCAGCATCTGATAGTACTAATTAAACTGTACAACTGATAGTATGAATATTTGTTCTATGACTAATAATTACGCAGTAAAATGAAACTTAATATTTATATAAAAACATGACTTTCCTCCTCATTTTCTCGAAAGCTATTAGAGATATTGGAAATATCATTGCAGCAGCTGATACACCTAATTAAACTGTACAACTGATATTATGAATATTTTTTCTATGACTAATAATTACGCAGTAAAATGAAACTTAATATTATTTAAAAACATGAATTTCTTCCTCATTTTCCCGAAAGCTACTAGAGGTATTATAAATATCATTGCAGCATCTGATACACCTAATTAAACTGTACAACTGTCATTATGAATATTTGTTCTATGACTAACAATTACGCAGTAAAATTAAACTTAATATTTATTTAAAAACATGACTTTCCTCCTCATTTTCTCGAAAGCTATTAGAGATATTGGAAATATCATTGCAGCATCTGATACACCTAATTAAACTGTACAACTGTGATTATGAATATTTGTTCTATGACTAATAATTACGCAGTAAAATGAAACTTAATATTTATATAAAAACATGACTTTCCTCCTCATTTTCCGAAAGCTATTAGAGATATTGGAAATATCATTGCAGCATCTGATACACCTAATTAAACTGTACAACTGTCATTATGAATATTTGTTCTATGACTAATAATTACGCAGTAAAATGAAACTTAATATTTATATAAAAACATGACTTTCCTCCTCATTTTCTCGAAAGCTATTAGAGATATTGGAAATATCATTGCAGCATCTGATACACCTAATTAAACTGTACAACTGATATTATGAATATTTGTTCTATGACTAATAATTACGCAGTAAAATGAAACTTTATATTTATATAAAAACATGACTTTCCTCCTTATTTTCCCGAAAGCTATTAGAGATATTGGAAATATCATTGCAGCATCTGATACACCTAATTAAACTGTACAACTGTCATTATGAATATTTGTTCTATGACTAATAATTCCGCAGTAAAATGAAACTTAATATTTATATAAAAACATGACTTTCCTCCTCATTTTCCCGAAAGCTATTAGAGATATTGGAAATATCATTGCAGCATCTGATACACCTAATTAAACTGTACAACTGCATATATATTTGTTCTATGACTAATAATTACTCAGTAAAATGAAACTTAATATTTTATATAAAACATGACTTTCCTCCTCATTTTCCTCGAAAGCTATTACAGATATTTGGAAATATCATTGCAGCATCTGATACACCTAATTAAACTGTACAACTGTCATTATTAATATTTGTTCTATGACTAATAATTACGCAGTAAAATGAAACTTAATATTTATATAAAAACATGACTTTCCTCCTCATTTTCCCGAAAGCTATTAGAGATATTGGGAATATCATTGCAGCATCTGATAGACCTAATTAAACTGTAAAACTGATATTATGAATATTTATTCTATGACTAATAATTACGCAGTAAAATGAAACTTAATATTTATATAAAAACATGACTTTCCTCCTCATTTTCTCGAAAGCTATTAAAAATATTGGAAATATCATTGCAGCATCTGATACACCTAATTAAACTGTACAACTGTCATTATGAATATTTGTTTTATGACTAATAATTACGCAGTAAAATGAAACTTAATATTTATATAAAAACATGACTTTCCTCCTCATTTTCCCGAAAGCTATTAGAGATATTGGAAATATCATTGCAGCATCTGATACACCTAATTAAACTGTAAAACTGATATTATGAATATTTGTTCTATGACTAATAATTACGCAGTAAAATTAAACTTAATATTTATTTAAAAACATGACTTTCTTCCTAATTTTCTCGAAAGCTATTAGAGATATTGGAAATATCATTGCAGCATCTGATACACCTAATTAAACTGTACAACTGATATTATAAATATTTGTTCTATGGCTAATAATTACGCAGTAAAATGAAACTTAATATTTATATAAAAACATGACTTTCCTCCTCATTTTCTCGAAAGCTATTAGAGATATTGGAAATATCATTGTAGCATCTGATACACCTAATTAAACTGTATAACTGTCCTTATGAATATTTGTTCTATGACTAATAATTACGCAGTAAAATGAAACTTAATTTTTATATAAAAACATGACTTTCCTCCTCATTTTCTCGAAAGCTATTAGAGTTCTGTCCTTCTCCAAGCTGGTGGCGTGGAGCTTGGCTCGGTTAGACTACCCCCCTACCCCTGGACAAGGGGGTGGGGTAGTGGCGGGGAAGCCGGTGAACAAGCGCCGGCAGACGAGAGTGGTAGTTCAACCACTAATTACGGGAAGACGAGGCAGGTACAGTTCCTCACAATATATATATATATATATATATATATATATATATATATATATATATATATATATATATATATATATATAGCTACATACATATATATATATATATATATATATATATATATATATATATATATAACTAGAGAAATAGAGAGATACAGAAGGTAGATAAATAAATAGATATAAAGATATAGGTATAGATACAAAGACATATTAAAAGTAGGAAATATTTTATTTTCAAATATCCACACCATTAAATATTCCCCACATTACTTTTTTTTTCTGCCGCCGCACCACGACGAAAATGATGGGAAATAATCCCTTTATGAACGAGGAGCCGCACCATGTGTTTACTGTACACGAGGGAGACCCAAATTTTTCCTCGGAGGGATGGAGGGAAAGTCTTTGAAGTCCTGCACGACTGCTGCAGGCCCAGGGTGGTCACAGCATTAGGACGAAGCCCCTCGCACGAATACTACGGCCTCTACGGCTGCAAATACACGACCAGGAAAAGAGGTATGGAAGGAGAGCACCAGAGGGAAGGAAGGGTAGAGAAAGGAAGACAATTTGTTATAACGAACCCTTAGGCTTGGAGCGAGACCTTATTTTAATTGTATTTTTTCATCTAACATTCCATAACAAAATATTAATCAGTATATAAGGTTTTATTAGTATTGAATCTTCCGATAGATGGCAGCTCTGATGACTGGCGCCGCAGGTCTACGTCGCAATTAGGTTGGAAAAGGTGAAGCAAATGATGAGAGTGTACTGGGGCGTCACGTTCATTACAGGCTGGCTGGTGGGGTTCCGGGGGGGACTATTTTCTCAGTAACAGTTGAGGGACTAATATTATGACCATTATGATGACAGAAAGGTAGCGTGTCACATGTATTTTTGAGTCACTGTTTCTCACGGCGATACAGAGAATCATTACACGTCTCCTACACGGGATCACTCTCTTAATTTTGTATATAGCAAGCTAGCCACCCACCCACTCAGCCAGTCAGCCAGTCACCCAACAAATCAGCCAGTCAGCAAGTCAGTCAGCCTGTCAGCCAGTCAGTCAGTCAGTCAGTCAGTCAGCCAGTCAGTCAGCCAGTCAGTCATCTAGCGCGTCAGCCAGCCGCCCACTATGAACAAACGGCCTTGAGGGTGCATTCAGACCTGCTGTGGCCTTGGGGAGCTAATATCAAAGGACATTCACTTTCTCCTCGGCAAGAGCGGGAGGCGAGGCAGTGATCCCTCGTGATCCCTTGTGCAGTGCGCGGAGGAGAAGCGTGCAGCCTAATGCACCCCGTTAACAGCCTAGATCTCCCATCACCGAGGCCGAATGAGGTTGTGATAGTGGTGGAGGTTGATCTGTGGGCGGTAACTAGATAGTGGCGGTGTGTGGGTGTGTGGGTGTGTGGTTGAGTGGGTGGTTGTGGGTGGCTGTGTGGGTGTGTGGATGTGGGTGTGTGGATATATGTATGTGTGTGTGTGTGTGTGTGTGTGTGGGTGGGTGGGTGGGTGGATGGGTGGACGTGTGGGTGTGTGGGTGTGTGGATGTGTGTGGGTGTGGGTGTGGGTGTGTGTGTGTGTGTGTGTGTGTGTGTGGGTGTGTGTGTGTGTGTGTGTGTGTGTGTGTGTGGGTGGGTGGGTGGGTGGGTGGTGGGTGGGTGGGTGGGTGGTGGTGGGTGGGTGGGTGGGTGGTGGGTGTGGGTGGGTGGGTGGGTGTGTGTGTGTGTGTGTGTGTGGGTGTGTGTGGATGGCTACTTCCCTTCCGGTCTTTCTCTCTCTTTCCCTCGTCCTGTTCGTCCATGTTCTCCTTTTTCTTCTTCCCTTGTTTTCTTCTTGATATTTTTCTCCTTTTTTTTTCTTCTTCTTCTTTTTCTTCTTTTGCTTTTGTTTCTTCTTTTTTTCTCCTTCTCCTCCTCCTTCTTCTTTTTCTTCTTCTTCTTCTTTATCCTACTCCTCCTCCTCCTCCTCCTCCTCCTCACCACAGTTTCTTTTGACACAATTTTGGCAATTTTTCTTTCTTCCTTGTGTGTCAGAAACAGGTTTTTGTTCATTGTTATTTTGAAAACCAGCCTCTTTGTTATGGCTTCATTCATCTCTCTCTCTCTCTCTCTCTCTCTCTCTCTCTCTCTCTCTCTCTCTCTCTCTCTCTCTCTCTCTCTCTCTCTCTCTCTCTCTCTCTCTCTCTCTCTCTCATACTTTAACACTCTTACTTACAGTGTTTTCATATTATTGATAAACACGTCAGCGATTTTGGTCAATGGAATACATAAAAATATCTGTTTTGGTGAAGGTTAATTCCGAAGCAAATGATTTCTATATGCGAGTAAACTCCACAATTTTTTTTTTTCACTTCCTACATCAAAGGGAACGAAAGATTGTATCCACACTGGGAGATTACAAACAGGAAAAAAGTAAACATAAAAAGTATATAGTTACAAATATCACGGAAACATTGAGTGAGAGAGAGAGAGAACGAGAGAAGAGAAGAAAAAGAGAGAACGAAAGAGAGAGAGAGAGAGAGAGGAAAAGAAACCAAGAAAAGAAGTAAATTTACCACCATTTACCTCCCGTCCCTCCTCGCCTTCTCCTTCCCTACTTCCATTTCCCTCTCTTCCCGTCCCTTTCCTCCCGTCCTCCCGCCCTCCCGCCCTCCCGCCCTGCCCAGCCTGGTCGCATCTCGTTCACGTTAAGTCTGCAGCGGAAATACAAACCAAGCACATTGCCCTCCTTCCTGTCCTCCTCGAAGACTCTTAGAAGGAGACTCTGCCTTGCCTTGTTATGTTTATATACATTTATTTACCTTTTTTTGGCGTGTTTGCACTAGAGGAGAAGTATCATTATATTTTCTACACATTTTCAGGAGTTTTTTTGTCTTGCTTCCTTCCTCTCTTCCGTCTCTTTCTTTCTCTCTTTTATCTGACATACGTAAGTGGATATTCTCGTTATTTCCTTACAGGCTTTCATTTAGCTATGATTTCTACGTTTTATTTTTCCTCCTTCTCCTCCTCCTCCTCCTCCTCCTCCTCCTCCTCCTCCTCCTCCTCCTCCTCCTCCTCCTCCTCCTCCTCCTCCTCTTCTTCTTCCTCCTAATACTATTTCACCGTCTTATTATTTGTTTAACTTTTTTCCTTATTATTATTATTATTATTATTATTATTCCTATTATCTTCTTCTTCTTCTTCTTTATCTTCTCTTCTTCTTCTTCTTCTTCTTCCCGTTCCTCAAGCTCGCTGGTTAATTATGCACTTACTTCCAAATGAGGTTCTATTCTTTTTTCAGATTAAATCAAATATTAACATAATTAAGAACTTACGTAATCTCAATGGACGCCAAACACGGCAAGAAATGCTTTCCAGTATGAGAAATTCCACTATGAAATCACTGCCTCAAAAATATTTAAAAAAGTGTTCTTGTAAAAAAAAAAAATAGTATATACCTAGAAAGGAGGAGAGAGAGAGAGAGAGAGAGAGAGAGAGAGAGAGAGAGAGAGAGAGAGAGAGAGAGAGAGAGAGAGAGAGAGAGAGAGAGAGAGAGAGAGAGAGAGAGCGAAAGAATAAAAAAAATAGAGTGAGAAAGCGAGTAATAATCGCCACTCTTTCTTCTCTTTCTCACCAAATTACAACATTCGAAACTCCTCCTCAGTCAGCACCCTACAAAATTACGATCCAACCCTCCATCCCCCTTTCCCTCTCAGCTTTCCTCCCCTTCCCTCCACCTCTCCCTTTCCCTTCCACTCACACCCCAACCCACATCCCCCCCTTCTCCCAGCCTCATAAAGGGTAAAAATCACGTTTCCATCGGTAGTTTTTTCGAGTTAGTGTCACAGCGAGGAAATGGCACTCGTCCAGGGCGTTTCGTGGCACCCGACGCCATAAATATCTGGCGCCTAACAGAGGGGGGAGGGTGTCCGATTTACGTTAATAGCGAGTCAAACCTAGGTCACCACGAGGTCATGTCAGGGGAATGTTCAGGTGTGTGTGTGTGTGTGTGTGTGTGTGTGTGTGTGTGTGTGTGTGTGTGTGTGTGTGTGTGTGTGTGTGTGTGTGTGTGTGTGTGTGGTTTTTGGCTTCGATTCCTTTCTTGTTGGGGTTCGTGAAATTGTGTTCAGTATTTTTTCTTTTCTTTATGTTAAAATTGTATGCAAATTATATGATGATTAATAAGTGACAAATATTAATGCATTATTTCTAGGAAGGAAGTGTTATTAATGTGGTGAATTATGAGAATATTTAACCGTCCGTTCAGTTTATGAGATGTGAGTTTTAAACTTTAAATTTATTATAATTATTATTAGTATTATTACTATCATTATTATTATAGATTATCATTATTATCATCATTATTATCCTTTTGTTTATGTTATTGTTGTTACTATTCTTAATATCATTATCATAATTATTGTTATTATTACTTTTGACTAGTAAAACACACACACACACACACACACACACACACACACACACACACACACACACACACACACACACACACACACACACACACACCTACAACAACAGTCACTATAACCCTCACTCTCCTCAGACGCTGTGAGTACCAACCACAGAAAAAAAAATCCTACGCCTCAAATTTCCCCGCTCGAAAACCAGCGACACTGATTAACACGGCGTGACCTTGAGGCCTCGAGGACCATCAAAGGCGTGGGGAGGAAGAAACAAAGGACGCAGTAGAAGCACATCCTAAGGGCAAAGCTTTTCAATTTCAAACAATACGAATAAAACTTCATAAACCAAAAAAAGATAACCATCCCAGTCTTTTACATCCTTGAACTCCCTCCTCGGATTCCTCATTGATCCAGTCTTAGGAGGATGCAGCAGCAGCAGCAGCAGCAGCAGCAGCAGCAGCAGCAGCAGCAGCACTCTGGGTATTCCCTCCCACAGTGTTTCCGGGTCTGAGTTAGGCTTGTAATCACGCCGCGTCGTTAATGCGTGGAGCTGCTAATACCAGGCGTTGCGGCCTTACCGTGCAGGGTGCTGCCGTGCATGACTACTGACTACTGCAGGTGTGTGTGTGTGTGTGTGTGTGTGTGTGTGTGTGTGTGTGTGTGTGTGTGTGTGTGTGTGTGTGTGTGTGTGTGTGTGTGTGTGTGTGTAAGCAGCTCAATATATGTACCGAAAGAATTAAACAGCTCAATATTGTTTCGGTGTGTTGTAATAAAGATATTATGATTATTATTACTATTACTATTACTAATCATTATTATAACTATTATCATCATTATAAGGCATCATCATTATTATTATCATCATTGTTAGCATCATTATCATCATCATTATCATTATCGTTGTTAATATTAGCAATAATATTATTGGCATCACCATCATTATCATCATTGTTACAAATAAGTTATCATTTTTTGTTTTTTTATAATCATTAGCATTACTAATATCATTATCATAGCTATCATCATTATCAATACTATCATAATCAATATTTTTATTACTATCTATTTCCCTTAAGGTTTTAAAGCAAAGAAAGACTCCAGAAAAGGAAGGTAAGTCGTGGATGTTTTATAAGACAGTTCCAAAGAGAAGTAACGACAGGCAAGTTCATCTTCTGAACTCATACATATAGAAAGAATAAAGGAGATGAAAAAATAGTTAGGATTGTAATCATCGTAACATTCACTCAATAACAATTATATACAACTTTCCTTTCCAGACTTCTACTAATTGGTTTATCGAAGCCTTTGGAGGAGAACCAGCCATGAAAACACTCAGTATTTAATAACAATCCAACGAGCCGAGGAAGCCATTGAGTGCAGTAAACATTTATTGTTAACCTTTTGTGAACTAAGACAAAGACTACCAGTTAAAACAGGATACATTTCCGAACTTATTCCGTAAACGAGAAACTAACAAGTCCATCAAAACTCATCTACGTTCTATATGTGAAAGCAGCACGACGGTGAGTAGATTGAAGCAGAACGAACACAACACAGGAAGGCTGGGAGGTGAAATCTTAGAAGGTATTTTGAGGAAGCTTGACTTGGTTATAAAAGAAATAATAATAATATGTAGATTATTCTATCTATCTATCTATCTATTTATCTATCTATCTATCTATCTATTTATCTATCTATCTATCTACCACTTTCAGGCTCTAACGCACCTCAATGTGTTCAGTCGCCGCTTCCTGGTGTTCGCTGAGCGTCACCGTGAAATTTTGTTCCTGGCGTTCCTTCTCCTGTGTTGAAGGCGTTTCATTACCTGTACAAGTTTGTCGCCCCTCCTGTATAGTGGGTGCTCTGTGGTGGCTGGTTCAGCTGCCGCCCCGCGCTAAGTATGTTGCTCACGTCGTGGCGGCAGCGACTCACACCCTCATTGAGGCCTTGAATGGTCATCCTGCCTCTCTTGCAGTCCAGCGAGATACCAACGTTGTACTGTTGTTCCTAGAGGCGCCTTGCTATACAAGCCTTTTAACCCAGCAACAGTCCTCGGTAAGGGGAGGGATCCGTAATAACTAGTCAACAGTCACTAGTAACACAACCTGGCATGGATGTTTCCCTTGTGATTTAAACCCAGCAGACAGTGGCTGGTCAAAGGTTGTGTTGTGTTCAGCTTGGTGATGCTCGTTGTCGTGCGTCTCATCCACGCTTGGGATGAGTACTGGTCACCTTCAGAGGTTGGTGCCTCGCCGATACTGTGTCCGTCGCGGTGAAAGCCAATATAACTTTCATCCGCACGCTTTCCAACTATCTTATCGACTGCATTGTCATCTGGTGGCAAGTTTTTAACCATTAAAAAAAGTTAATTGTCAAACCAGCTTGAGTATAGTTCTTAAGCCACTAATTAACAAAGGCTAATGATTATTAGTAAAGCAGCTGCATATTGACGAGGTGACGTAAAAGAATCTAGAAAAGTAGCTCATGTTAACATCATTCTAAGACTTGGCATTACATTTTGTTTCCTATCGACACGTTGCCGGAAGAAGATGTGAACGAGGAGGAGCATTGCATTTTACTATCTATTCCCATACACTTAGCCTACTAGTTATACACCAACAGGCCTCCTGGTGTCTCTTCTTATGTACGAACATGCAACGTACCCTGACAATCTTTTCAAATACCTTATGAATATGTATCCTCAAGTATGAGAACCTCTAGCGTAAGAGAATGATGGACTGAGGAAGCAAGGAGAGTGTGGATGAAGTGGGAAGGTAAAAGTGATAAAGGGAAGCAGGTAAGACTATAAAGGGTGAGGTGAGGAGGGAGAGAGTTAAGCATGAATAGGTGGAGAGTGAGTGGATAATGCAGCGAGTGGATGGTTGGGTGAGGTGAGACAGGACGAGGTGATGGAGAGGCCTAGAGAGGAAACGGAGGGAGTGGGGAGGGAATAATCCCCTGCCTTCCTTCTCCCCGCCCCCCCCCCCTCCAACTCACTCGTTACGATGCAAACAACAAACACATCCTGCTTTTGTTACTCTCAGAATCAGAGGTGTGTGTGTGTGTGTGTGTGTGTGTGTGTGTGTGTGTGTGTGTGTGTGTGTGTGTGTGTGTGTGTGTGTGTGTGTGTGTGTGTGCGTGTGCGCGCGTGTGTGTGTGTTTATCAATAAGAGAGAGAGAGAGAGAGAGAGAGAGAGAGAGAGAGAGAGAGAGAGAGAGAGAGAGAGAGAGAGAGAGAGAGAGAGAGAGAGAGAGAGAGAGAGAGAGAGAGAGCAAATATATATATTCATAGGGAGAGGAATAAGATGTTTCAAATGTAATTTACCTGTTGACTCCCCCTCGTTTGACTCTTACCTGAAAATAGAAATAAAAAACAAATTAATTGATTGATAAATAAGTAAAATAACAGGTTATAATCAAGGCAATTAACACATCACACGGAAACTTCCACAATTAGCGATCATCATTAAAGTAAGATATATTACATTTTATAGTAATTAACGTTACAACCTCGTAATTTCCTTTTTTAGCCTCACTCCCTTGTTCCATCTTTAAGCCTGAAAGGGGAGTGGTTGGACGCCTCACACACCCGGATTCAAGGCTTGTGTTGAACCTCGCCGACACGTAAGCTTGAAGTGATAAATTAATGTTGTTTCAGTGTTGAACGTGTCTGCGTAAATGTAGTAGTTCCTCGGCCCATTGTTATGAGAGGCGACCCTGGACTGTACTCGCGGGAAAACTTGTACATAAAATGAAAATAATACTAGTAGTAATAATAGTAGTGATAATAATGATAATAATAATAATAATAATAATAATAATAATAATAATAATAATAATAATAATAATAACAATAATGATAATAACAACAATACGTAATAAAAAATAATTAGTTAACAATTTTAAAACAGTAACGTACAAATAATCAAGAATGTTGATCGTGTTATATACAATGCAATGCACACTGTATATATATATATATATATATATATATATATATATATATATATATATATATATATATATATATATATATATATATACACTGCAGCCTGTGACCTTGACCTTCAAACACACCTCACGCACTGACTGACAAACCAAAAAACTATTTGTCAACAATATTTATCATTACTAAAAAAAAAAACGAAAAAAAATAAAGTCACTGACAACAAAACAAATTGCACACTTTTACTGATTTGTTATGTTAGTGTTCATGAAGGTCAAAGTTCAGCTTCGTAGGAGGATTTTCCTTCATTTGAATTAAAGTTGACATTATTGGGAATTAAATTGTCAGTTAAAAAAATATATTATTTCATAAACACTACTAGTGCCTTTTTAAGGATTCTTTTTTAGGAATGAAGGGGAGTGTTTTGTAATTGCAGCACAGGGACGGAACACAGACCGTCCCTCCACACACCAAGACAACACTCACACAGACACGGGATCAATGTACGAAAAATAACACGGCTTCCACGGCCTTACCCGTGCACTCTCTTCTCCTTCCACCCTTCCCCCTCCTTTCTCCTATCCTTCCTCCCTTCTTCCTTTTTCCATGTTTCCCTCCTCCTCTCTTCCTTCTTCCTACCACCCCTTCCTCCCCTCAGACACCGGCTCCTGCGTCAGTAAAATTTAAAGTTACACAACTTATTCCTTGCCTCCAACACTGTATGCTCGTGCAGGTCAGAATTTTCTATTATTTTTTCTAATGAAAAAGAGACACGAATATCGTGCAGAAAATGCGTGATTAGAAACTACGAGATCTATTGTGAAATTGCACCTATTAAAGCCAGTTATAGAATGTTGCGCAATCCCAAATTATTTGATACATTGTCAATTTGCGAGGTAATTTTGACTGCCTTTGATTTCACGATTCGCGCGGCAAATTTTCTTTTATACATACCCATAAAACTAAAATTATTCTATATTGATGCTTTTCACAATTTTAGCTGAATTATAGGTTTACATAAATCTCTTTCTCTAAAACTTCAAATATTTTTTCTACATTCCTTCATTCTCATCCCCCGAAGAAAAAAAATAGCCGTACGAGGGTTTCTTTTGAGGACCAGCTCATGACAGGAACTTATTTATGACCTTCAACCAAAAGGATCCGAACACATAAAATAGTGACGCCTCCCACCACGGCCACTGTCATGCATCACGAGGCTTGAGTCGCCGCCAATATAAGACAAATTCCCAGCCCCTCCACCCGTCCCCGCCTCCCTGACACTCACCCGCCGCCCACCACCACACGCCACCACCTTTCACCTCCTATTTCCATGTCGAGAATTGATAGGATTTTCAGTTTTTATGAATTTTCTTGAATAATAATGTGATAAGATGCTGCATTAGAAACTGGATGACCCTCAGCTGATGTTTCTTAACCCTATCGTTCTCACCATCCCCATCGCCTTCTTTCTTTCTTTCTTCTTTTTTTTGTAGCAGGTGGCAGGACAATTATTACATCCCGGTACCTTTTGATGTAGCTAACTAACGACACACACACACGCTGAGTAATTAAGGCGGACACCCAGAAATACAAACTTACACCCTTAGGAGTAACATTATGTCTAAACACTTATTAATGTTCATTCTAAGCCGTCACAGTGAAGGCTAACAATCTTAATACGCTATCAGGACCACCAGCCTCAAACTTATACTTCCGTTTCCTGTGACCTCCTTTACCCTATACGATCGCAAGGTAATGTGTTGAGTGTTCTGCCCTCTCTTGACGGTTGACGATTGGCAGTTCTAAGAATAACAGAACATAATAAAAAAAATATATCAGTTAGATAGACAAGGATGAAAGACCAACGCAAAGATGACAGACAATAAAATGGGAAACCAAAACCAGAATATTAGCGAAGGGACTCGGAGTAAAGCCTCAGATTGGGAGAGGAGCTAAGAGTCCTTCATTCTGCCGCAGACTT
>JAPQNM010000042.1:2639521-2641005 GCA_029783475.1 Metacarcinus magister | reverse complement strand
CGCAGACTTGTAATGATGATAAAGCATGATACAAGGAATGGCGAGCTTGGAAGGAAGAAGAGGAGGCTCAAGAGTGTCTGGCTCCTCTATACCCTAATACACTACACAGGCGGAACACTCCTCGCTGTTATATGCGCCACACAATGCTGTCACCTTCTTTGGAAAACCTGCTCATTACTTTTACCACGCAGGAAGGACAAGAGGGACAGTGTGGAGTCCATCCGTACCGTCTACTGTGATGCTCTTAATATTAAATCACACACTGGTATCTATTTTAGTATGGATAGCAGCGGACTGGTCACTGTAGAAGGTGGAAGTGTAGGAGTGAAAGCAACATCTACATTATCATCATTTTATTACTTAACTCATTCGTACCATTCCTAGGCTTCCACTTTCAGCTGCACAACTTTACTCTCTCAATGCTAACTAACAAAATTACACAAGTTTAAGTTTCTGTTCCTCCAAATATAACATCGTAATCAGGACCAGCAAAGCCTTCCACACCACGCCAGCCTCACTCACTATTAACTCTGCCTTCTACGTACACTGTTTCTCTGCTTTCTCTTACATATCCTTTGTATTTATGATCAAACACCCTTTTCTTTCCCCTGAATCCTTATCTTCGCCATCAATAAACTCCATTAGGTTTATAAATCTAATATTGTTGAGATTTTGGGAAAACTCCAAGGGAAAAATAGTCCAAGTAAATGTGCAAATTGAGAACGACAGCACAAGGAAGTTACGTTGAGATGTACAGAAATAGAGCGACAGGTGGAAAGAAAAACCTATTGTTGTACTAATCAAACAAAAGTACATAATACAACAACCAGGTAATTAGTGATAGAATACAATATCTCCTCAAACCAATGTATGAAAAATGACTTGTGATTTATTTGGGGTTTTTTTTTACGAACATCAAACTAAAAAAATAAACACGGAAATAATTATAATAAAAATAAATAAATAAACTGGAATGAGAAAACATGCAACACTGACTGGTCGAAAAGGAGACACTCCATACAACACCAACAACATTTTTAAAACTCCATAGAGACGAATGAAAAGAAACCGAAAAAAAAATAGACGAAACAACAACAACATAACCCGAACAAACAAAGCATCATGGCGGCGGGCGAGGTGTGAAAACAAGTGAAGGGAACTGGGCGCAGCGGGAGACAGAGTGGAAGGAAGGACGGACTAAAGGACATCCACCTTACATCCACCTTACATCCACCTTACATCCACACAAGCCTAGGAAATGCCTCCACCTCTCTCCTTGGACGTGCGAGAAGAAGTGAAACAGGAGAATTAAATGTAGATACGAAAGAACAATAAATGTAAATGAAACTATTGAGTATTTAATTAAAGGAAGATTTAGAAAGCATTGCCTTTTGTTGTTCTTTATAAGGGAAATGCGTCCCCCTTCCTCCTCCTCCTCCTCCTCTTCCTCTTCTTCTTCTTCCTCCTCCTCCTCCTCCTCCTCC
>JAPQNM010000042.1:2629521-2634521 GCA_029783475.1 Metacarcinus magister | reverse complement strand
TCCAAGGATTCACCTTCCTCTAATATTCCTCTAATATTCGGGAACCTGTAAACACATCCTCGTACATCACTGAATGTGCCTCTGTGTTTGACTTTAGATATTCACTTATTGACGCAAACCTTCGCAGGAATCTTGCTGCAAACGGGTGTGGATGCAGCAGGTGTATGTAACGTAACGTTCAACAATACGTAAAGCAGGAGGTGCATGCGATCAGATGACGTGCAGGAAGCGTGGACGTATAGTTGTAGGGAGGATAAGGATGCTATAGATTGAATATGGAAGTACTAAACACGCTTAATAAAGAATGAATGGCATAATTTATTTTACATACACACCTGTATAAGTGTACATATTTACATATGCAAGCCGATGATTCAAATGTCTATTATCTGAAATTTTTTGATGGTTATTTGTGAAGCATTATGTAATTTTTCATAATATTGCTTTGCAGATTTCATAAATGTTATATACAATTTTTTTTCCAATCTTATAAAATTCTTTTTTTTCCAAATTAGTGGGAGTAAAATGTTCACATATACACTTGCTGTCACACTTAGACCGTAGCACAGGTTCTGCTGCACAGGCACTAAGGCGCCGGTACAACAGAACAAGGCCGGTAGGCAGTGAGCAAACAAGGTACAGCTGTCACGTAACACCACAAAGCAGCCAGAGACTATAGCTGTTACACTTAGACCGTAGCACAGGTTCTGCTGCACAGGCACTAAGGTGCCGGTGCAACAGAACAAGGCCGGTAGGCAGTGAGCAAACAAGGTACAGCTGTCACGTAACACCACAAAGCAGCCAGAGACTATAGCTGTCACACTTAGACCGTAGCACAGGTTCTGCTGCACAGGCACTAAGGCGCCGGTGCAACAGAACAAGGCCGGTAGGCAGTGAGCAGAACATTTGGTGCAGATAATTAAAACCACCACAGTACGAACAACGGAGCAACAAACCACTCAGATACCCTATAAAGCTTGTAGCAGAGCAGAGCAGCAAAACAGCCAAACATAGGTGTGCTGTTGCCAGGCGAGCATCTGTGGTTGAAAAACGACGGGTCTTGGGAGCGGAGCGGTGGTGTTGTTGCTACGGTTGTGTTGTGTTGTTATTCTGTACTCCTTAAAACCTCCTTCAATTGTTCAATTTCATTCCATACATCATTCCAATCGGCCTCTGTTCCTTCTATCTTATCCGCTAGGTATTCAATCTCGTCGTTTGATTTATGGTCACTTTGCTGAGATTCTCTCGCCAGTTTTGTGTAATTTTGTTCCATTTCTTCTTTCTCCAACTGGACGAGAGTTAAATTATGTGCTGCCTTTTGAAGTTCTTGGGAAACAGAGTATTCTTTTTCTACACATTGGTGCAGTTCATGTTGGCACTGTTCCTTCTGGCGGTCTATGTCCTGCAGGTGTGCCATGAATGCCTGCCGCTCCTGGATCAGATCAGATCTTTCTGCCAGCCACTGAACTCTGGTGGTCTTGATCTGGCTGGCAGCTTCACTCAACTGACTTTTGAGTTGGACATTCTCCGCCTCTTGATCCCTTAGCGCTTCGGCTGAATTATCCTTTTCCTGCAGCACAACCCGAAGGTTGTCCTCGGTGTGCTGCAGCAGACCTTGCATACCGTTACGATCTGACATTAGGACCATGCTGTCTTTTACTACAGCATTACACTCTGCCAGTAGGACTGTATGGTCCTGCAACAGACCAGAGTGGTTTGAGGCAAGGACTTTGTAGTCCTGTAACAGACCAGAATGTTCTGCCGCAAGGACTTTATAGTCCTGTACGACAGCATTACGTTCTGCCAGAAGGACCATATTGTCCTTTACTACAGAGTTACGCTCTGCCAGTAGGACGTTATGGTCCTGTAACAGACCAGAGTGGTCTGCCAGCAGAACGTTATGGTCTTGTAACAGACCAGAGTGGTCTGCCGCAAGGACTTTATAGTCCTGTAACAGACCAGAGTGGTCTGCCAGTAGGACCTCGTGGTCCTTGTGCAGGTTAGCATAATCTTCCTGCACCTCCCGGAGGGCGTCCATCAGTTGGGTGAACTCAGAGAGTACACCCTGGCCTGCCAGTCGCTCCTCCAGGAGCTCCTCCTGTCCAGCTCGGACAGTGTCCTCGAGCCTGGTCACCCTCGCTGTGAGGGCGACCTTGTCCTCCAGGCTGGCGCCGCTGAGGGACAGCAACGCCTGCCTGTCCTTGACGCACCTTTCTAGGTGCGTGCCTTGCGCCGTGGTGCACGACACCGCGCACCATAGCACGATCCAAGTTTGAAATGGAAAAATCATTTTCAACCGAATTGTAAAACTGAATGTGTGTAATGAAATGGTAAAGTGAGTGAAGTAATGAATGAAGATGAGGTGAAGGTCCTTGGTGCAGGATTTACCGTGGCGATGGTGTTGACAAAGTTGGCGTGAGCACACTCTTCTCCTGTTCCTCAGTGACCCATCTTCAGACTCAGCTGCAAGCACAAAGGCAGCAAGCAGATCAGATCAGATCAGATGTTGTTGGAGGAGTTTTGTCTTTACAACGGCACTCCTCTGTCGTCTCTTTCAATTTTCACCACTGTTTTTACTTTCCTCTTTTCTGTTTTCTTTTTAACTAGTCACTGTGCTCATGTTATTTATTTGTTTATTTATTTATTTGTTTTCTATCACTTTCCTGCTTATAGTTTATATCAGTCTTCTTTCTTTTATTTTTCTCTTTTTCTCCACATTTGATGTAGGTATTCTTTTGTTCTTTCTATGTTTTCCTTTTGGAATAATAACTATGCTAAGATGTTATTTTCATTATCTATATATGGACGTTGCAAGTTTACATTTTTCTTTCTTTCTTCCTGGAAAAAGGACACCACAAAATAAAGTGTTTGATGTGTTCTAGTTCTGCCCCGCACAGAGGAGGTGGAATGAAAGTGGAGACCTAGATGATAACCTGTAAAGAGTGAGGGCAAGAAATAATATAGGAGAAAATGTGACCATAAAGGAGGTTATTATAGATGAAAGTAAAGAATGAAGGGAAGTGATTGAACAGCTGACATGACGAAGGAAAGAATGGATAGGCTGTGTGAGAGAAAGAGAAAAAGAGAGAGAAAAGAAATGAAAGAAAAAGTATTGAGGAGCGAGTGTAAGCATATCAAGGGTTTTAAAAAAGTTTTTTTTCTCTCATCTCATTTCTCATCTCCAATGGTCATGTTTGCTCGTCTCTCTCTCTCTCTCTCTCTCTCTCTCTCTCTCCTCTCTCTCTCTCTCTCTCTCTCTCTCTCTCTCTCTCTCTCTCTCTCTCTCTCTCTCTCTCTCTCTCTCTCTCGCAGACTTGTAATGATGATAAAGCATGGTACAAGGAATGGCGAGCTTGGAAGGAAGAAGAGGAGGCTCAAGAGTGTCTGGCTCCTCTATACCCTAATACACTACACAGGCGGAACACTCCTCGCTGTTATATGCGCCACACAATGCTGTCACCTTCTTTGGAAAACCTGCTCATTACTTTTACCACGCAGGAAGGACAAGAGGGACAGTGTGGAGTCCATCCGTACCGTCTACTGTGATGCTCTTAATATTAAATCACACACTGGTATCTATTTTAGTATGGATAGCAGCGGACTGGTCACTGTAGAAGGTGGAAGTGTAGGAGTGAAAGCAACATCTACATTATCATCATTTTATTACTTAACTCATTCGTACCATTCCTAGGCTTCCACTTTCAGCTGCACAACTTTACTCTCTCAATGCTAACTAACAAAATTACACAAGTTTAAGTTTCTGTTCCTCCAAATATAACATCGTAATCAGGACCAGCAAAGCCTTCCACACCACGCCAGCCTCACTCACTATTAACTCTGCCTTCTACGTACACTGTTTCTCTGCTTTCTCTTACATATCCTTTGTATTTATGATCAAACACCCTTTTCTTTCCCCTGAATCCTTATCTTCGCCATCAATAAACTCCATTAGGTTTATAAATCTAATATTGTTGAGATTTTGGGAAAACTCCAAGGGAAAAATAGTCCAAGTAAATGTGCAAATTGAGAACGACAGCACAAGGAAGTTACGTTGAGATGTACAGAAATAGAGCGACAGGTGGAAAGAAAAACCTATTGTTGTACTAATCAAACAAAAGTACATAATACAACAACCAGGTAATTAGTGATAGAATACAATATCTCCTCAAACCAATGTATGAAAAATGACTTGTGATTTATTTGGGGTTTTTTTTTACGAACATCAAACTAAAAAAATAAACACGGAAATAATTATAATAAAAATAAATAAATAAACTGGAATGAGAAAACATGCAACACTGACTGGTCGAAAAGGAAGACACTCCATACAACACCAACAACATTTTTAAAACTCCATAGAGACGAATGAAAAGAAACCGAAAAAAAATAGACGAAACAACAACAACATAACCCGAACAAACAAAGCATCATGGCGGCGGGCGAGGTGTGAAAACAAGTGAAGGGAACTGGGCGCAGCGGGAGACAGAGTGGAAGGAAGGACGGACTAAAGGACATCCACCTGACATCCACCTTACATCCACCTTACATCCACCTATATCCACCTTACATCCACCTTACATCCACCTTACATCCACACAAGCCTAGGAAATGCCTCCACCTCTCTCCTTGGACGTGCGAGAAGAAGTGAAACAGGAGAATTAAATGTAGATACGAAAGAACAATAAATGAAAATGAAACTATTGAGTATTTAATTAAAGGAAGATTTAGAAAGCATTGCCTTTTGTTGTTCTTTATAAGGGAAATGCGTCCCCCTTCCTCCTCCTCCTCCTCCTCTTCCTCTTCTTCTTCTTCCTCCTCCTCCTCCTCCTCCTCCTCCATCAGATAATCGAAGTAAGTAATTAATTTGAAAGCGAAATTTTTGGATACTTTAATCTTCCTGTAATTCTCTTCAATCTCATATGGGTCACGACTTATATAATAATGTGTTAGAGAGTGGCTTAGGTCAACACGTAAGCAAACCCACGAGAGGTGATAATATA
>JAPQNM010000042.1:2619521-2624521 GCA_029783475.1 Metacarcinus magister | reverse complement strand
CTTCGCAGGAATCTTGCTGCAAACGGGTGTGGATGCAGCAGGTGTATGTAACGTAACGTTCAACAATACGTAAAGCAGGAGGTGCATGCGATCAGATGACGTGCAGGAAGCGTGGACGTATAGTTGTAGGGAGGATAAGGATGCTATAGATTGAATATGGAAGTACTAAACACGCTGAATAAAGAATGAATGGCATAATTTATTTTACATACACACCTGTATAAGTGTACATATTTACATATGCAAGCCGATGATTCAAATGTCTATTATCTGAAATTTTTTGATGGTTATTTATGAAGCATTATGTAATTTTTCATAATATTGCTTTGCAGATTTCATAAATGTTATATACAATTTTTTTTCCAATCTTATAAAATTCTTTTTTTTCCAAATTAGTGGGAGTAAAATGTTCACATATACACTTGCTGTCACACTTAGACCGTAGCACAGGTTCTGCTGCACAGGCACTAAGGCGCCGGTACAACAGAACAAGGCCGGTAGGCAGTGAGCAAACAAGGTACAGCTGTCACGTAACACCACAAAGCAGCCAGAGACTATAGCTGTCACACTTAGACCGTAGCACAGGTTCTGCTGCACAGGCACTAAGGTGCCGGTGCAACAGAACAAGGCCGGTAGGCAGTGAGCAAACAAGGTACAGCTGTCACGTAACACCACAAAGCAGCCAGAGACTATAGCTGTCACACTTAGACCGTAGCACAGGTTCTGCTGCACAGGCACTAAGGCGCCGGTGCAACAGAACAAGGCCGGTAGGCAGTGAGCAGAACATCTGGTGCAGATAAATAAAACCACCACAGTACGAACAACGGAGCAACAAACCACTCAGATACCCTATAAAGCTTGTAGCAGAGCAGAGCAGCAAAACAGCCAAACATAGGTGTGCTGTTGCCAGGCGAGCATCTGTGGTTGAAAAACGACGGGTCTTGGGAGCGGAGCGGTGGTGTTGTTGCTACGGTTGTGTTGTGTTGTTATTCTGTACTCCTTAAAACCTCCTTCAATTGTTCAATTTCATTCCATACATCATTCCAATCGGCCTCTGTTCCTTCTATCTTATCCGCTAGGTATTCAATCTCGTCGTTTGATTTATGGTCACTTTGCTGAGATTCTCTCGCCAGTTTTGTGTAATTTTGTTCCATTTCTTCTTTCTCCAACTGGACGAGAGTTAAATTATGTGCTGCCTTTTGAAGTTCTTGGGAAACAGAGTATTCTTTTTCTACACATTGGTGCAGTTCATGTTGGCACTGTTCCTTCTGGCGGTCTATGTCCTGCAGGTGTGCCATGAATGCCTGCCGCTCCTGGATCAGATCAGATCTTTCTGCCAGCCACTGAACTCTGGTGGTCTTGATCTGGCTGGCAGCTTCACTCAACTGAATTTTGAGTTGGACATTCTCCGCCTCTTGATCCCTTAGCGCTTCGGCTGAATTATCCTTTTCCTGCAGCACAACCCGAAGGTTGTCCTCGGTGTGCTGCAGCAGACCTTGCATACCGTTACGATCTGACATTAGGACCATGCTGTCTTTTACTACAGCATTACACTCTGCCAGTAGGACTGTATGGTCCTGCAACAGACCAGAGTGGTTTGAGGCAAGGACTTTGTAGTCCTGTAACAGACCAGAATGTTCTGCCGCAAGGACTTTATAGTCCTGTACGACAGCATTACGTTCTGCCAGAAGGACCATATTGTCCTTTACTACAGAGTTACGCTCTGCCAGTAGGACGTTATGGTCCTGTAACAGACCAGAGTGGTCTGCCAGCAGAACGTTATGGTCTTGTAACAGACCAGAGTGGTCTGCCGCAAGGACTTTATAGTCCTGTAACAGACCAGAGTGGTCTGCCAGTAGGACCTCGTGGTCCTTGTGCAGGTTAGCATAATCTTCCTGCACCTCCCGGAGGGCGTCCATCAGTTGGGTGAACTCAGAGAGTACACCCTGGCCTGCCAGTCGCTCCTCCAGGAGCTCCTCCTGTCCAGCTCGGACAGTGTCCTCGAGCCTGGTCACCCTCGCTGTGAGGGCGACCTTGTCCTCCAGGCTGGCGCCGCTGAGGGACAGCAACGCCTGCCTGTCCTTGACGCACCTTTCTAGGTGCGTGCCTTGCGCCGTGGTGCACGACACCGTGCACCATAGCACGATCCAAGTTTGAAATGGAAAGTTCATTTTCAACCGAATTGTAAAACTGAATGTGTGTAATGAAATGGTAAAGTGAGTGAAGTAATGAATGAAGATGAGGTGAAGGTCCTTGGTGCAGGATTTACCGTGGCGATGGTGTTGACAAAGTTGGCGTGAGCACACTCTTCTCCTGTTCCTCAGTGACCCATCTTCAGACTCAGCTGCAAGCACAAAGGCAGCAAGCAGATCAGATCAGATCAGATGTTGTTGGAGGAGTTTTGTCTTTACAACGGCACTCCTCTGTCGTCTCTTTCAATTTTCACCACTGTTTTTACTTTCCTCTTTTCTGTTTTCTTTTTAACTAGTCACTGTGCTCATGTTATTTATTTGTTTATTTATTTATTTGTTTTCTATCACTTTCCTGCTTATAGTTTATATCAGTCTTCTTTCTTTTATTTTTCTCTTTTTCTCCAAATTTGATGTAGGTATTCTTTTGTTCTTTCTATGTTTTCCTCTTGGAATAATAACTATGCTAAGATGTTATTTTCATTATCTATATATGGACGTTGCAAGTTTACATTTTTCTTTCTTTCTTCCTGGAAAAAGGACACCACAAAATAAAGTGTTTGATGTGTTCTAGTTCTGCCCCGCACAGAGGAGGTGGAATGAAAGTGGAGACCTAGATGATAACCTGTAAAGAGTGAGGGCAAGAAATAATATAGGAGAAAATGTGACCATAAAGGAGGTTATTATAGATGAAAGTAAAGAATGAAGGGAAGTGATTGAACAGCTGACATGACGAAGGAAAGAATGGATAGGCTGTGTGAGAGAAAGAGAAAAAGAGAGAGAAAAGAAATGAAAGAAAAAGTATTGAGGAGCGAGTGTAAGCATATCAAGGGTTTTAAAAAAGTTTTTTTTCTCTCATCTCATTTCTCATCTCCAATGGTCATGTTTGCTCGTCTCTCTCTCTCTCTCTCTCTCTCTCTCTCTCTCTCTCTCTCTCTCTCTCTCTCTCTCTCTCTCTCTCTCTCTCTCTCTCTCTCTCTCTCTCTCTCTCTCTCTCTCTCTCGCAGACTTGTAATGATGATAAAGCATGGTACAAGGAATGGCGAGCTTGGAAGGAAGAAGAGGAGGCTCAAGAGTGTCTGGCTCCTCTATACCCTAATACACTACACAGGCGGAACACTCCTCGCTGTTATATGCGCCACACAATGCTGTCACCTTCTTTGGAAAACCTGCTCATTACTTTTACCACGCAGGAAGGACAAGAGGGACAGTGTGGAGTCCATCCGTACCGTCTACTGTGATGCTCTTAATATTAAATCACACACTGGTATCTATTTTAGTATGGATAGCAGCGGACTGGTCACTGTAGAAGGTGGAAGTGTAGGAGTGAAAGCAACATCTACATTATCATCATTTTATTACTTAACTCATTCGTACCATTCCTAGGCTTCCACTTTCAGCTGCACAACTTTACTCTCTCAATGCTAACTAACAAAATTACACAAGTTTAAGTTTCTGTTCCTCCAAATATAACATCGTAATCAGGACCAGCAAAGCCTTCCACACCACGCCAGCCTCACTCACTATTAACTCTGCCTTCTACGTACACTGTTTCTCTGCTTTCTCTTACATATCCTTTGTATTTATGATCAAACACCCTTTTCTTTCCCCTGAATCCTTATCTTCGCCATCAATAAACTCCATTAGGTTTATAAATCTAATATTGTTGAGATTTTGGGAAAACTCCAAGGGAAAAATAGTCCAAGTAAATGTGCAAATTGAGAACGACAGCACAAGGAAGTTACGTTGAGATGTACAGAAATAGAGCGACAGGTGGAAAGAAAAACCTATTGTTGTACTAATCAAACAAAAGTACATAATACAACAACCAGGTAATTAGTGATAGAATACAATATCTCCTCAAACCAATGTATGAAAAATGACTTGTGATTTATTTGGGGTTTTTTTTACGAACATCAAACTAAAAAAATAAACACGGAAATAATTATAATAAAAATAAATAAATAAACTGGAATGAGAAAACATGCAACACTGACTGGTCGAAAAGGAAAAAAAAAAAAAAAAGACACTCCATACAACACCAACAACATTTTTAAAACTCCATAGAGACGAATGAAAAGAAACCGAAAAAAAAATAGACGAAACAACAACAACATAACCCGAACAAACAAAGCATCATGGCGGCGGGCGAGGTGTGAAAACAAGTGAAGGGAACTGGGCGCAGCGGGAGACAGAGTGGAAGGAAGGACGGACTAAAGGACATCCACCTTACATCCACCTTACATCCACCTTACATCCACCTTACATCCACCTTACATCCACCTTACATCCACCTTACATCCACCTTATATCCACCTTACATCCACCTTACATCCACCTTACATCCACACAAGCCTAGGAAATGCCTCCACCTCTCTCCTTGGACGTGCGAGAAGAAGTGAAACAGGAGAATTAAATGTAGATACGAAAGAACAATAAATGAAAATGAAACTATTGAGTATTTAATTAAAGGAAGATTTAGAAAGCATTGCCTTTTGTTGTTCTTTATAAGGGAAATGCGTCCCCCTTCCTCCTCCTCCTTCTCTTCCTCTTCTTCTTCTTCCTCCTCCTCCTCCTCCTCCTCCTCCATCAGATAATCGAAGTAAGTAATTAATTTGAAAACGAATTTTTTGGATACTTTAATCTTCCTGTAATTCTCTTCAATCTCATATGGGTCACGACTTATATAATAATGTGTTAGAGAGTGGCTTAGGTCAACACGTAAACAAACCCACGAGAGGTGATAATATACTAGACCTTGTATTTTCAACAAACGACGGTCTAGTAAGTAACGTTAATACGGGACCAGAA
>JAPQNM010000042.1:2609521-2614521 GCA_029783475.1 Metacarcinus magister | reverse complement strand
GGGAGGATAAGGATGCTATAGATTGAATATGGAAGTACTAAACACGCTTAATAAAGAATGAATGGCATAATTTATTTTACATACACACCTGTATAAGTGTACATATTTACATATGCAAGCCGATGATTCAAATGTCTATTATCTGAAATTTTTTGATGGTTATTTATGAAGCATTATGTAATTTTTCATAATATTGCTTTGCAGATTTCATAAATGTTATATACAATTTTTTTTCCAATCTTATAAAATTCTTTTTTTTCCAAATTAGTGGGAGTAAAATGTTCACATATACACTTGCTGTCACACTTAGACCGTAGCACAGGTTCTGCTGCACAGGCACTAAGGCGCCGGTACAACAGAACAAGGCCGGTAGGCAGTGAGCAAACAAGGTACAGCTGTCACGTAACACCACAAAGCAGCCAGAGACTATAGCTGTCACACTTAGACCGTAGCACAGGTTCTGCTGCACAGGCACTAAGGTGCCGGTGCAACAGAACAAGGCCGGTAGGCAGTGAGCAAACAAGGTACAGCTGTCACGTAACACCACAAAGCAGCCAGAGACTATAGCTGTCACACTTAGACCGTAGCACAGGTTCTGCTGCACAGGCACTAAGGCGCCGGTGCAACAGAACAAGGCCGGTAGGCAGTGAGCAGAACATCTGGTGCAGATAAATAAAACCACCACAGTACGAACAACGGAGCAACAAACCACTCAGATACCCTATAAAGCCTGTAGCAGAGCAGAGCAGCAAAACAGCCAAACATAGGTGTGCTGTTGCCAGGCGAGCATCTGTGGTTGAAAAACGACGGGTCTTGGGAGCGGAGCGGTGGTGTTGTTGCTACGGTTGTGTTGTGTTGTTATTCTGTACTCCTTAAAACCTCCTTCAATTGTTCAATTTCATTCCATACATCATTCCAATCTGCCTCTGTTCCTTCTATCTTATCCGCTAGGTATTCAATCTCGTCGTTTGATTTATGGTCACTTTGCTGAGATTCTCTCGCCAGTTTTGTGTAATTTTGTTCCATTTCTTCTTTCTCCAACTGGACGAGAGTTAAATTCTGTGCTGCCTTTTGAAGTTCTTGGGAAACAGAGTATTCTTTTTCTACACATTGGTGCAGTTCATGTTGGCACTGTTCCTTCTGGCGGTCTATGTCCTGCAGGTGTGCCATGAATGCCTGCCGCTCTTGGATCAGATCAGATCTTTCTGCCAGCCACTGAACTCTGGTGGTCTTGATCTGGCTGGCAGCTTCACTCAACTGACTTTTGAGTTGGACATTCTCCGCCTCTTGATCCCTTAGCGCTTCGGCTGAATTATCCTTTTCCTGCAGCACAACCCGAAGGTTGTCCTCGGTGTGCTGCAGCAGACCTTGCATACCGTTACGATCTGACATTAGGACCATGCTGTCTTTTACTACAGCATTACACTCTGCCAGTAGGACTGTATGGTCCTGCAACAGACCATAGTGGTTTGAGGCAAGGACTTTGTAGTCCTGTAACAGACCAGAATGTTCTGCCGCAAGGACTTTATAGTCCTGTACGACAGCATTACGTTCTGCCAGAAGGACCATATTGTCCTTTACTACAGAGTTACGCTCTGCCAGTAGGACGTTATGGTCCTGTAACAGACCAGAGTGGTCTGCCAGCAGAACGTTATGGTCTTGTAACAGACCAGAGTGGTCTGCCGCAAGGACTTTATAGTCCTGTAACAGACCAGAGTGGTCTGCCAGTAGGACCTCGTGGTCCTTGTGCAGGTTAGCATAATCTTCCTGCACCTCCCGGAGGGCGTCCATCAGTTGGGTGAACTCAGAGAGTACACCCTGGCCTGCCAGTCGCTCCTCCAGGAGCTCCTCCTGTCCAGCTCGGACAGTGTCCTCGAGCCTGGTCACCCTCGCTGTGAGGGCGACCTTGTCCTCCAGGCTGGCGCCGCTGAGGGACAGCAACGCCTGCCTGTCCTTGACGCACCTTTCCAGGTGCGTGCCTTGCGCCGTGGTGCACGACACCGCGCACCATAGCGCGATCCAAGTTTGAAATGGAAAGTTCATTTTCAACCGAATTGTAAAACTGAATGTGTGTAATGAAATGGTAAAGTGAGTGAAGTAATGAATGAAGATGAGGTGAAGGTCCTTGGTGCAGGATTTACCGTGGCGATGGTGTTGACAAAGTTGGCGTGAGCACACTCTTCTCCTGTTCCTCAGTGACCCATCTTCAGACTCAGCTGCAAGCACAAAGGCAGCAAGCAGATCAGATCAGATCAGATGTTGTTGGAGGAGTTTTGTCTTTACAACGGCACTCCTCTGTCGTCTCTTTCAATTTTCACCACTGTTTTTACTTTCCTCTTTTCTGTTTTCTTTTTAACTAGTCACTGTGCTCATGTTATTTATTTGTTTATTTATTTATTTGTTTTCTATCACTTTCCTGCTTATAGTTTATATCAGTCTTCTTTCTTTTATTTTTCTCTTTTTCTCCAAATTTGATGTAGGTATTCTTTTGTTCTTTCTATGTTTTCCTCTTGGAATAATAACTATGCTAAGATGTTATTTTCATTATCTATATATGGACGTTGCAAGTTTACATTTTTCTTTCTTTCTTCCTGGAAAAAGGACACCACAAAATAAAGTGTTTGATGTGTTCTAGTTCTGCCCCGCACAGAGGAGGTGGAATGAAAGTGGAGACCTAGATGATAACCTGTAAAGAGTGAGGGCAAGAAATAATATAGGAGAAAATGTGACCATAAAGGAGGTTATTATAGATGAAAGTAAAGAATGAAGGGAAGTGATTGAACAGCTGACATGACGAAGGAAAGAATGGATAGGCTGTGTGAGAGAAAGAGAAAAAGAGAGAGAAAAGAAATGAAAGAAAAAGTATTGAGGAGCGAGTGTAAGCATATCAAGGGTTTTAAAAAAGTTTTTTTTCTCTCATCTCATTTCTCATCTCCAATGGTCATGTTTGCTCGTCTCTCTCTCTCTCTCTCTCTCTCTCTCTCTCTCTCTCTCTCTCTCTCTCTCTCTCTCTCTCTCTCTCTCTCTCTCTCTCTCTCTCTCTCTCTCTCTCTCTCTCTCTCTCTCTCTCTCTCGCAGACTTGTAATGATGATAAAGCATGGTACAAGGAATGGCGAGCTTGGAAGGAAGAAGAGGAGGCTCAAGAGTGTCTGGCTCCTCTATACCCTAATACACTACACAGGCGGAACACTCCTCGCTGTTATATGCGCCACACAATGCTGTCACCTTCTTTGGAAAACCTGCTCATTACTTTTACCACGCAGGAAGGACAAGAGGGACAGTGTGGAGTCCATCCGTACCGTCTACTGTGATGCTCTTAATATTAAATCACACACTGGTATCTATTTTAGTATGGATAGCAGCGGACTGGTCACTGTAGAAGGTGGAAGTGTAGGAGTGAAAGCAACATCTACATTATCATCATTTTATTACTTAACTCATTCGTACCATTCCTAGGCTTCCACTTTCAGCTGCACAACTTTACTCTCTCAATGCTAACTAACAAAATTACACAAGTTTAAGTTTCTGTTCCTCCAAATATAACATCGTAATCAGGACCAGCAAAGCCTTCCACACCACGCCAGCCTCACTCACTATTAACTCTGCCTTCTACGTACACTGTTTCTCTGCTTTCTCTTACATATCCTTTGTATTTATGATCAAACACCCTTTTCTTTCCCCTGAATCCTTATCTTCGCCATCAATAAACTCCATTAGGTTTATAAATCTAATATTGTTGAGATTTTGGGAAAACTCCAAGGGAAAAATAGTCCAAGTAAATGTGCAAATTGAGAACGACAGCACAAGGAAGTTACGTTGAGATGTACAGAAATAGAGCGACAGGTGGAAAGAAAAACCTATTGTTGTACTAATCAAACAAAAGTACATAATACAACAACCAGGTAATTAGTGATAGAATACAATATCTCCTCAAACCAATGTATGAAAAATGACTTGTGATTTATTTGGGGGTTTTTTTACGAACATCAAACTAAAAAAATAAACACGGAAATAATTATAATAAAAATAAATAAATAAACTGGAATGAGAAAACATGCAACACTGACTGGTCGAAAAGGAAAAGACACTCCATACAACACCAACAACATTTTTAAAACTCCATAGAGACGAATGAAAAGAAACCGAAAAAAAAATAGACGAAACAACAACAACATAACCCGAACAAACAAAGCATCATGGCGGCGGGCGAGGTGTGAAAACAAGTGAAGGGAACTGGGCGCAGCGGGAGACAGAGTGGAAGGAAGGACGGACTAAAGGACATCCACCTTACATCCACCTTACATCCACCTTACATCCACCTTATATCCACCTTACATCCACCTTACATCCACCTTACATCCACACAAGCCTAGGAAATGCCTCCACCTCTCTCCTTGGACGTGCGAGAAGAAGTGAAACAGGAGAATTAAATGTAGATACGAAAGAACAATAAATGAAAATGAAACTATTGAGTATTTAATTAAAGGAAGATTTAGAAAGCATTGCCTTTTGTTGTTCTTTATAAGGGAAATGCGTCCCCCTTCCTCCTCCTCCTCTTCCTCTTCTCTCCTCCTCTCCTCCTCTCCTCTCCTCCTCCTCCTCCTCCTCCTCCTCCTCCTCCTCCTCCATCAGATAATCGAAGTAAGTAATTAATTTGAAAACGAATTTTTTGGATACTTTAATCTTCCTGTAATTCTCTTCAATCTCATATGGGTCACGACTTATATAATAATGTGTTAGAGAGTGGCTTAGGTCAACACGTAAGCAAACCCACGAGAGGTGATAATATACTAGACCTTGTATTTTCAACAAACGACGGTCTAGTAAGTAACGTTAATACGGGACCAGAATTCAGCACCAGCGACCATAAAATTGTCTCTTTTAACATAAATCTCGAAGTTTACAAAGATAACGTAAGCGAAGAACTTATCTTCATGTATCGCAAAGGTAACTTTGAAAAATTGAGAAAGATTTTGGCAGATACTGATTGGAGCATAGT
>JAPQNM010000042.1:2599521-2604521 GCA_029783475.1 Metacarcinus magister | reverse complement strand
AATGTCTATTATCTGAAATTTTTTGATGGTTATTTATGAAGCATTATGTAATTTTTCATAATATTGCTTTGCAGATTTCATAAATGTTATATACAATTTTTTTTCCAATCTTATAAAATTCTTTTTTTTCCAAATTAGTGGGAGTAAAATGTTCACATATACACTTGCTGTCACACTTAGACCGTAGCACAGGTTCTGCTGCACAGGCACTAAGGCGCCGGTACAACAGAACAAGGCCGGTAGGCAGTGAGCAAACAAGGTACAGCTGTCACGTAACACCACAAAGCAGCCAGAGACTATAGCTGTCACACTTAGACCGTAGCACAGGTTCTGCTGCACAGGCACTAAGGTGCCGGTGCAACAGAACAAGGCCGGTAGGCAGTGAGCAAACAAGGTACAGCTGTCACGTAACACCACAAAGCAGCCAGAGACTATAGCTGTCACACTTAGACCGTAGCACAGGTTCTGCTGCACAGGCACTAAGGCGCCGGTGCAACAGAACAAGGCCGGTAGGCAGTGAGCAGAACATCTGGTGCAGATAAATAAAACCACCACAGTACGAACAACGGAGCAACAAACCACTCAGATACCCTATAAAGCCTGTAGCAGAGCAGAGCAGCAAAACAGCCAAACATAGGTGTGCTGTTGCCAGGCGAGCATCTGTGGTTGAAAAACGACGGGTCTTGGGAGCGGAGCGGTGGTGTTGTTGCTACGGTTGTGTTGTGTTGTTATTCTGTACTCCTTAAAACCTCCTTCAATTGTTCAATTTCATTCCATACATCATTCCAATCGGCCTCTGTTCCTTCTATCTTATCCGCTAGGTATTCAATCTCGTCGTTTGATTTATGGTCACTTTGCTGAGATTCTCTCGCCAGTTTTGTGTAGTTTTGTTCCATTTCTTCTTTCTCCAACTGGACGAGAGTTAAATTCTGTGCTGCCTTTTGAAGTTCTTGGGAAACAGAGTATTCTTTTTCTACACATTGGTGCAGTTCATGTTGGCACTGTTCCTTCTGGCGGTCTATGTCCTGCAGGTGTGCCATGAATGCCTGCCGCTCCTGGATCAGATCAGATCTTTCTGCCAGCCACTGAACTCTGGTGGTCTTGATCTGGCTGGCAGCTTCACTCAACTGACTTTTGAGTTGGACATTCTCCGCCTCTTGATCCCTTAGCGCTTCGGCTGAATTATCCTTTTCCTGCAGCACAACCCGAAGGTTGTCCTCGGTGTGCTGCAGCAGACCTTGCATACCGTTACGATCTGACATTAGGACCATGCTGTCTTTTACTACAGCATTACACTCTGCCAGTAGGACTGTATGGTCCTGCAACAGACCATAGTGGTTTGAGGCAAGGACTTTGTAGTCCTGTAACAGACCAGAATGTTCTGCCGCAAGGACTTTATAGTCCTGTACGACAGCATTACGTTCTGCCAGAAGGACCATATTGTCCTTTACTACAGAGTTACGCTCTGCCAGTAGGACGTTATGGTCCTGTAACAGACCAGAGTGGTCTGCCAGCAGAACGTTATGGTCTTGTAACAGACCAGAGTGGTCTGCCGCAAGGACTTTATAGTCCTGTAACAGACCAGAGTGGTCTGCCAGTAGGACCTCGTGGTCCTTGTGCAGGTTAGCATAATCTTCCTGCACCTCCCGGAGGGCGTCCATCAGTTGGGTGAACTCAGAGAGTACACCCTGGCCTGCCAGTCGCTCCTCCAGGAGCTCCTCCTGTCCAGCTCGGACAGTGTCCTCGAGCCTGGTCACCCTCGCTGTGAGGGCGACCTTGTCCTCCAGGCTGGCGCCGCTGAGGGACAGCAACGCCTGCCTGTCCTTGACGCACCTTTCCAGGTGCGTGCCTTGCGCCGTGGTGCACGACACCGCGCACCATAGCGCGATCCAAGTTTGAAATGGAAAAGTTCATTTTCAACCGAATTGTAAAACTGAATGTGTGTAATGAAATGGTAAAGTGAGTGAAGTAATGAATGAAGATGAGGTGAAGGTCCTTGGTGCAGGATTTACCGTGGCGATGGTGTTGACAAAGTTGGCGTGAGCACACTCTTCTCCTGTTCCTCAGTGACCCATCTTCAGACTCAGCTGCAAGCACAAAGGCAGCAAGCAGATCAGATCAGATCAGATGTTGTTGGAGGAGTTTTGTCTTTACAACGGCACTCCTCTGTCGTCTCTTTCAATTTTCACCACTGTTTTTACTTTCCTCTTTTCTGTTTTCTTTTTAACTAGTCACTGTGCTCATGTTATTTATTTGTTTATTTATTTATTTGTTTTCTATCACTTTCCTGCTTATAGTTTATATCAGTCTTCTTTCTTTTATTTTTCTCTTTTTCTCCAAATTTGATGTAGGTATTCTTTTGTTCTTTCTATGTTTTCCTCTTGGAATAATAACTATGCTAAGATGTTATTTTCATTATCTATATATGGACGTTGCAAGTTTACATTTTTCTTTCTTTCTTCCTGGAAAAAGGACACCACAAAATAAAGTGTTTGATGTGTTCTAGTTCTGCCCCGCACAGAGGAGGTGGAATGAAAGTGGAGACCTAGATGATAACCTGTAAAGAGTGAGGGCAAGAAATAATATAGGAGAAAATGTGACCATAAAGGAGGTTATTATAGATGAAAGTAAAGAATGAAGGGAAGTGATTGAACAGCTGACATGACGAAGGAAAGAATGGATAGGCTGTGTGAGAGAAAGAGAAAAAGAGAGAGAAAAGAAATGAAAGAAAAAGTATTGAGGAGCGAGTGTAAGCATATCAAGGGTTTTAAAAAAGTTTTTTTTCTCTCATCTCATTTCTCATCTCCAATGGTCATGTTTGCTCGTCTCTCTCTCTCTCTCTCTCTCTCTCTCTCTCTCTCTCTCTCTCTCTCTCTCTCTCCTCTCTCTCTCTCTCTCTCTCTCTCTCTCTCTCTCTCTCTCTCTCTCTCTCTCTCGCAGACTTGTAATGATGATAAAGCATGGTACAAGGAATGGCGAGCTTGGAAGGAAGAAGAGGAGGCTCAAGAGTGTCTGGCTCCTCTATACCCTAATACACTACACAGGCGGAACACTCCTCGCTGTTATATGCGCCACACAATGCTGTCACCTTCTTTGGAAAACCTGCTCATTACTTTTACCACGCAGGAAGGACAAGAGGGACAGTGTGGAGTCCATCCGTACCGTCTACTGTGATGCTCTTAATATTAAATCACACACTGGTATCTATTTTAGTATGGATAGCAGCGGACTGGTCACTGTAGAAGGTGGAAGTGTAGGAGTGAAAGCAACATCTACATTATCATCATTTTATTACTTAACTCATTCGTACCATTCCTAGGCTTCCACTTTCAGCTGCACAACTTTACTCTCTCAATGCTAACTAACAAAATTACACAAGTTTAAGTTTCTGTTCCTCCAAATATAACATCGTAATCAGGACCAGCAAAGCCTTCCACACCACGCCAGCCTCACTCACTATTAACTCTGCCTTCTACGTACACTGTTTCTCTGCTTTCTCTTACATATCCTTTGTATTTATGATCAAACACCCTTTTCTTTCCCCTGAATCCTTATCTTCGCCATCAATAAACTCCATTAGGTTTATAAATCTAATATTGTTGAGATTTTGGGAAAACTCCAAGGGAAAAATAGTCCAAGTAAATGTGCAAATTGAGAACGACAGCACAAGGAAGTTACGTTGAGATGTACAGAAATAGAGCGACAGGTGGAAAGAAAAACCTATTGTTGTACTAATCAAACAAAAGTACATAATACAACAACCAGGTAATTAGTGATAGAATACAATATCTCCTCAAACCAATGTATGAAAAATGACTTGTGATTTATTTGGGGGTTTTTTTACGAACATCAAACTAAAAAAATAAACACGGAAATAATTATAATAAAAATAAATAAATAAACTGGAATGAGAAAACATGCAACACTGACTGGTCGAAAAGGAGACACTCCATACAACACCAACAACATTTTTAAAACTCCATAGAGACGAATGAAAAGAAACCGAAAAAAAAATAGACGAAACAACAACAACATAACCCGAACAAACAAAGCATCATGGCGGCGGGCGAGGTGTGAAAACAAGTGAAGGGAACTGGGCGCAGCGGGAGACAGAGTGGAAGGAAGGACGGACTAAAGGACATCCACCTTACATCCACCTTACATCCACCTTACATCCACCTTATATCCACCTTACATCCACCTTACATCCACCTTACATCCACACAAGCCTAGGAAATGCCTCCACCTCTCTCCTTGGACGTGCGAGAAGAAGTGAAACAGGAGAATTAAATGTAGATACGAAAGAACAATAAATGAAAATGAAACTATTGAGTATTTAATTAAAGGAAGATTTAGAAAGCATTGCCTTTTGTTGTTCTTTATAAGGGAAATGCGTCCCCCTTCCTCCTCCTCCTCTCCTCTTCTCTTCTCCTCCTCCTCTCCTCTCCTCCTCCTCCTCCTCCTCCTCCTCCTCCTCCTCCATCAGATAATCGAAGTAAGTAATTAATTTGAAAAGCGAAATTTTTTGGATACTTTAATCTTCCTGTAATTCTCTTCAATCTCATATGGGTCACGACTTATATAATAATGTGTTAGAGAGTGGCTTAGGTCAACACGTAAGCAAACCCACGAGAGGTGATAATATACTAGACCTTGTATTTTCAACAAACGACGGTCTAGTAAGTAACGTTAATACGGGACCAGAATTCAGCACCAGCGACCATAAAATTGTCTCTTTTAACATAAATCTCGAAGTTTACAAAGATAACGTAAGCGAAGAACTTATCTTCATGTATCGCAAAGGTAACTTTGAAAAATTGAGAAAGATTTTGGCAGATACTGATTGGAGCATAGTAGAAAACGAAACCGATGTAAATAAATCGTGGGAAAAATTCTATAACATCTTAAATGGAGCCGTTAAATTATGCATTAACGTTTGTAAGAGACGTCCATGTAAAAATATCAATAAACCAAAATGGTGGAATAGCCAAATTGATACA
>JAPQNM010000042.1:2592021-2594521 GCA_029783475.1 Metacarcinus magister | reverse complement strand
CAACAGAACAAGGCCGGTAGGCAGTGAGCAAACAAGGTACAGCTGTCACGTAACACCACAAAGCAGCCAGAGACTATAGCTGTCACACTTAGACCGTAGCACAGGTTCTGCTGCACAGGCACTAAGGTGCCGGTGCAACAGAACAAGGCCGGTAGGCAGTGAGCAAACAAGGTACAGCTGTCACGTAACACCACAAAGCAGCCAGAGACTATAGCTGTCACACTTAGACCGTAGCACAGGTTCTGCTGCACAGGCACTAAGGCGCCGGTACAACAGAACAAGGCCGGTAGGCAGTGAGCAGAACATCTGGTGCAGATAAATAAAACCACCACAGTACGAACAACGGAGCAACAAACCACTCAGATACCCTATAAAGCCTGTAGCAGAGCAGAGCAGCAAAACAGCCAAACATAGGTGTGCTGTTGCCAGGCGAGCATCTGTGGTTGAAAAACGACGGGTCTTGGGAGCGGAGCGGTGGTGTTGTTGCTACGGTTGTGTTGTGTTGTTATTCTGTACTCCTTAAAACCTCCTTCAATTGTTCAATTTCATTCCATACATCATTCCAATCGGCCTCTGTTCCTTCTATCTTATCCGCTAGGTATTCAATCTCGTCGTTTGATTTATGGTCACTTTGCTGAGATTCTCTCGCCAGTTTTGTGTAATTTTGTTCCATTTCTTCTTTCTCCAACTGGACGAGAGTTAAATTATGTGCTGCCTTTTGAAGTTCTTGGGAAACAGAGTATTCTTTTTCTACACATTGGTGCAGTTCATGTTGGCACTGTTCCTTCTGGCGGTCTATGTCCTGCAGGTGTGCCATGAATGCCTGCCGCTCCTGGATCAGATCAGATCTTTCTGCCAGCCACTGAACTCTGGTGGTCTTGATCTGGCTGGCAGCTTCACTCAACTGACTTTTGAGTTGGACATTCTCCGCCTCTTGATCCCTTAGCGCTGCGGCTGAATTATCCTTTTCCTGCAGCACAACCCGAAGGTTGTCCTCGGTGTGCTGCAGCAGACCTTGTAGACCATTACGATCTGACATTAGGACCATGCTGTCTTTTACTACAGCATTACACTCTGCCAGTAGGACTGTATGGTCCTGCAACAGACCAGAGTGGTTTGAGGCAAGGACTTTGTAGTCCTGTAACAGACCAGAATGTTCTGCCGCAAGGACTTTATAGTCCTGTACGACAGCATTACGTTCTGCCAGAAGGACCATATTGTCCTTTACTACAGAGTTACGCTCTGCCAGTAGGACGTTATGGTCCTGTAACAGACCAGAGTGGTCTGCCAGCAGAACGTTATGGTCTTGTAACAGACCAGAGTGGTCTGCCGCAAGGACTTTATAGTCCTGTAAACAGACCAGAGTGGTCTGCCAGTAGGACCTCGTGGTCCTTGTGCAGGTTAGCATAATCTTCCTGCACCTCCCGGAGGGCGTCCATCAGTTGGGTGAACTCAGAGAGTACACCCTGGCCTGCCAGTCGCTCCTCCAGGAGCTCCTCCTGTCCAGCTCGGACAGTGTCCTCGAGCCTGGTCACCCTCGCTGTGAGGGCGACCTTGTCCTCCAGGCTGGCGCCGCTGAGGGACAGCAACGCCTGCCTGTCCTTGACGCACCTCTCTAGGTGCGTGCCTTGCGCCGTGGTGCACGACACCGCGCACCATAGCACGATCCAAGTTTGAAATGGAAAAATCATTTTCAACCGAATTGTAAAACTGAATGTGTGTAATGAAATGGTAAAGTGAGTGAAGTAATGAATGAAGATGAGGTGAAGGTCCTTGGTGCAGGATTTACCGTGGCGATGGTGTTGACAAAGTTGGCGTGAGCACACTCTTCTCCTGTTCCTCAGTGACCCATCTTCAGACTCAGCTGCAAGCACAAAGGCAGCAAGCAGATCAGATCAGATCAGATGTTGTTGGAGGAGTTTTGTCTTTACAACGGCACTCCTCTGTCGTCTCTTTCAATTTTCACCACTGTTTTTACTTTCCTCTTTTCTGTTTTCTTTTTAACTAGTCACTGTGCTCATGTTATTTATTTGTTTATTTATTTATTTGTTTTCTATCACTTTCCTGCTTATAGTTTATATCAATCTTCTTTCTTTTATTTTTCTCTTTTTCTCCACATTTGATGTAGGTATTCTTTTGTTCTTTCTATGTTTTCCTCTTGGAATAATAACTATCCTAAGATGTTATTTTCATTATCTAAATATGGACGTTGCAAGTTTACATTTTTCTTTCTTTCTTCCTGGAAAAAGGACACCACAAAATAAAGTGTTTGATGTGTTCTAGTTCTGCCCCGCACAGAGGAGGTGGAATGAAAGTGGAGACCTAGATGATAACCTGTAAAGAGTGAGGGCAAGAAATAATATAGGAGAAAATGTGACCATAAAGGAGGTTATTATAGATGAAAGTAAAGAATGAAGGGAAGTGATTGAACAGCTGACATGACGAAGGAAAGAATGGATAGGCTGTGTGAGAGAAAGAGAAAAAGAGAGAGAAAAGAAAT
>JAPQNM010000042.1:2582021-2587021 GCA_029783475.1 Metacarcinus magister | reverse complement strand
TCCGCGGGCGTGAAGAGCAGCCGCTGAAGTTGTGCATTTTCGATAATACTTTTCCTCTCCCTCGCTCACCTACGACACAAGTTTTAAATGTTGTCACGCGAGGACCCGACAGAACCCCACCGGTATTAGGGGGGAGGGGGGGTGGTAATTCTGCCTCCAGGAAACAGTGCATAAGCGACGAGGAACAGTGGTGCTTCGTCGCGTTCCTCCCAAGCACCAGGAAGCACTTTGAACGTGTTTCTTTCCTCTCTCTGCCTCTTGTGTTGAACATTGTAACGTTTAGCTGGTGGTGGTGGTGGAAGGAAAGGTGGGCTGAGAGGCTGCTATGCTCTTTTAACACAGTAGATGGACGCCTTACGCAACGCTACTCAAGAGATGGAGATAACAACGTCATGGCTCACGTCTGCTCTTGTGTTGCTGCGATTTACGGTTCACTTTCCACCACCTTCACCTTCAACTTCAACTCTCCATCCATCTCCTTCACCTCCTCTTCCGCCTCCACTATGCCCAGGGTGTTTTAAACGTAGAGGGTGCATGGTGGACCTGAAGGTGTGTCTGTGCCTTGCTTGGTGTGCCTTTCCTCCGCCAGGGGTGCAGGTGAGGCCACTACGGGCGGTGCTTCCTATTTTGGGTCAGATGAAAGAACTTAATTAAGCGTGAGTTGCATCCGGATTTGACGGATTATGAGTTGGTGCGCGTCACGTCACTGTGCTGTGGACTCAATGGGGTGTGTGTGATGGGCGGCGGGCAGGGGATCCAAGCCTTTGATCCAATGCCACTGAATAGATCATGTTAATAAAACTATTCACTCCCTTTACATACCTACTGTGTAAAATAAATACTTTGCATTTTGTGGTGCATGCATTGTTTATTATTTCGTCATTGTAGTGCGATTAACAAAAACTAATGACAATGTGCAACAAATCATCATTATATAATTGCAACCCTAATAAGCTGAGTGCGAATAAATACACTTACGTTTAATATTTCAAAGTTACGAGAATTATCAGGTTTCAACACACCTTAACTTTTGACTTCATCTGTAACCATCAATCATAAGTTAGAGAAAAATTCTTCCCGACGATACTTTTTTCTCCCTCTCTTTTATGTAAAACTAAACTTGTGAAATGAAGCGCAGACCTCAGAGCAAGACTAAGCCTGGCTCAGCGTGGCTTGGCAGGTGGGGTCAGGTAAGTTCAGTTAAAGTATACAAAGCTGAACGAAACTCTATAAGTTTTTGAGCAATCACTTAAAAGTTGCTCCAGTGAATTCAAATCATTAATACTTTGCCAAGATTGGATATTTTCATGCACATCAGCCAAAATATGCTTAAGTATCCTATTTACACTAATATATCACGATGCCTTTCCAGCTTATGTCACGGCAAGGTGTGTAAGCGCAGCAACATGAGTCTTGAAAGGAAAGAACATAAAAAGTAAGTATGATACAAATTAGTCACGTGGAGCTCATTACAACCAAGGAATATTCGGTGCAACACAGCAAGACCAAGTTGTGCATCAAGCCACATCACGTGTCGGTGTCACGTGTGTGGAAGGAACAAGGGCCAGGCATTCACACACACACGCACACACACACACACACACACGCACACGCACACGCACACACACACACACGCACACACACACACACACACACACACACACACACACACACACACCACGTACCAAACAAGGTCATGAAGCCGCTACTGAAATCACGTCTAGCCTCACCACCATAGCGTCTCGGGCCTCGTGACTCTGACTAAGTGATCTTAACTTCAGGAGTCAACACAGGCCGGCTTCAGGGGTTGTTGAGGCTCGCTAACCGTTCATAGATATACGTAACACTGTACACACACACACACACACACACACACACACACACACACACACACACACACACACACACACACACACACACACACACACACACACACACACGAGCCACCAGACCTGTGAAAATTAGTTTAAGTTATGCAACGTTGAGGTGTTACACAAGAGCGTGTGATGCAGTGTCTAGCGTGGCGGCGGAGGGACGGGCGGGCACGCGACACAGGGCACCACGAGCCACGATTTAAAGCTGAAAGGTTAAAACCAAGACGTCCAAGTGGCTGGTTGAGGAAGCAATGATGAAAGGTTGTTGTTGTTGCAAGGTAGTTACAGATAAAGATGATGGATACAACGAGGTACAGGAAGGAGTGCAAGGAGTGTCACATCCATGCACACGCCTCTCCCCTTACTTCCATCATGCATCGTTCATGTCAAGGAATCATAGAACTCAGACTAAAAGAAGAATATAATGATTACTTTTTCATCGTAAACTCAGTGTGTATAAAATCCGGGTCTGTTCAAATATATGTTCATGAATTTCATCAAAAGATCACAATTATTTAGTCTACGCCTTTCTGTAATTCTCTATGACAAAGATTAATATTCTTTTTTATCTTTTTTTAATAACATGGATTAAAACATTCTTATTTTATATTGCATGATTACCATACATGTTTAATAATGTCTAGCAAACACATGATGCAATGCCTCATCACCTTCAACATCTCCCTCCTAGAAGATGGTAACAAAATAATAATTGCATTCAAGCTTTTTTTCATTCACATTCCTTGCTTTTCGTAATCCCTTCATTCCTTGTTTACATATCGTCTCTTCTTCCGGATTATGTTACAATGGATAACATTGTAAAGTGCCTTAATCCCTTTTTCACATCCCAGTATAGATTCCTTTCTTTATAATCCTACCAAAGGGTTGTGTACCTTAAATCCCTTGCACTTTTATCTCTCAGTTGCTTCAAATAATAAAAGTTAAATAAACATGACCACGTAACATTTTATGAAATACCAATCATTGTGTGACATGTCGAGGGAAGGGAGTTTTTCATCCATTTGCTCTACTTTATATTATAATAACCTGATGATGAGTTAGGTGATAAAGAGTGTTTAGGACGATGAATGCATTACGAACAATGAGTTGAGTTGAGTTGACCTTCAAGACAGTCACAAAGAAAATATAAGTCAGTCAGTCAGTGGAGTCGAAAAACTTAAAAACGATGAATCCCAATTTCAACTTTAAGTGTCTGGTCAGTGTTAACACCAAAGCAATAAAGAATACATAAAAAAAGGATATCTATAAACAAACACCAAAACAGTGAAGAATAAAAAAATATATATCTAAGAACAAAGTGAAACGTGAGAAAATCATAATCACTTTAATAATTTATTCCCGATTATAGATTAGTAGCAATTAACTACTTTAAATCATTTCGTTTTAATTGTAATTTTTCTCACACTAACACTTGAATTAAGAACATTTCAAAAAAAAAACTAAGCTTTGAATATTTGTAATTATGAAGGTTGCCAGTCTTTAATTAATGCCATTAAAGTGAATGAGACAAACAAGAGACAGAACGAAAAAAACAATCGATCATTAAAAAAATTATAGAGGAACTTAAATTACGTGAACTGTTGCATCGTCTTTAGGGAGTTGCAAAGTGTAGCATTGTTCTGGTGTGTTGCAGTATTTTCACCGTGAGAATTCTGTTGTTCTGCCGTTGTGTTGTTGGGCTTTGATGTGTTGCCGTTGGAGTGCAGTGTTGTGTTCTGTGCTGTTCGTTGTTCTGCCCTTGTAGTGCTATAGTTCACTACGTTCCTGTGCCTCTGTGCTGTTGTTTCCTTCTATCACAACACTTCCTCTGCGCAAAACTCCCAACACTACATCCAAAATACTTCACTGGCTCGTCCCTTTTCCCTTGCTCTCTCTCTCTCTCTCTCTCTCTCTCTCTCTCTCTCTCTCTCTCTCTCTCTCTCTCTCTCTCTCTCTCTCTCTCTCTCTCTCTCTCTCTCTCTCTCTCTCTCTCTCTCTTCTTCCTTACTTCCTTCCTTCTTTTCTTCCTTCCCTCCCCTCCCCGCCTCTCCTCGCGTCACCCTCCTGTAATTGCCTGGTGACTGCCCAATATTGACTCTCCCACAGACCTTTCCCTCCCAATCACTTCCTCGTCCTTCCTCCTCTTGTACTTTTTTTCTCCCCTTCTCCACGAATTTCCTTAATTACATCCCAGGTTTTTTTTTTTTCTCTCTCTCTCTCTTTCTTCCTGTTTCATTATTCAGCGCACTTTCTCTTTCTTTCTTAAAATTAGTTTCCTTAATCACTCCTCGACCCCTACCCTTATGTATACCACCCCTGTCTGACTCCCCCTGCCTTCCTATCCCCCTGGCTTCCTGCGCCCCCTTGCCTGCCCCCTGCCTGCCCCTCTGCCTGCCTACCTGCATTGTCTGGTCCTCTCTTCAGGTTCTATGCAGCCGTACATACCAACCTTTTTCCTGACGCTAATCTGCTGTGTGATGGACAACGGGAAGTAAACTTTAAGCCTTTCGATGCTTCAGAAAGGCATGGAAACCGAATACAGTTAGGGTGTTTGGAGGCTTTCTCTCTCTCACTTCCTCTCTCTCTCTCTCTCTCTCTCTCTCTCTCTCTCTCTCTCTCTCTCTCTCTCTCTCTCTCTCTCTCTCTCTCTCTCTCTCTCTCTCTCTCTCTCTCTCTCTCTCTCTCTCTCCATGGCCGCACCCTGTCATCTTCTGGTCCAGCACCTTCAATATGTATTTCAGTTTTGCTCTCAAACTTTTTATTTTTTTTTATATTTTTAGTATTTGAATCATAGTCACAGGATGATGATGATGATGATGATGATGAGATGATGATGATGATGATGATGATGATGATGATGATGATGATGATGATATGATGATGATATAAGTAGTAGTAGTAGTAGTAGTAGAAGTAGTAGTAGTAGTAGTAGTAGTAGTAGTAGTAGTAGTAGTAGTAGTAGTAGTAGTAGTAGTAGAAGTAGAAGTAGAAGTAGTAGCAGTAGTAGTAATAGTAACTACTATAATAATAGTAATAAAAAAAATAGAAACAATGACAATAATAATAACAATGATAATGATAATAATAATAATAATAATAACAATAGTAATAATAATAATAATAATA
>JAPQNM010000042.1:2574521-2577021 GCA_029783475.1 Metacarcinus magister | reverse complement strand
CACATACACTATTTGATCATCCAGTGCTTCAAATCAAGTGGTACGTCCGCTGTCTAACGCACATCCATCTAACACTTATATCAAACGCGTAGTAAGAGGATCAAGTGCCCTTTAAGAGTGTTTGTAGTACTGTTACGGAGAATTGCAGCTCAGAACTTATTGCATTCCTCCCTCAGTGTCATCAGTGCTTAAGAAAGGAATCCAATCCATGTACACTTTACATACACCTCTTTGGAAGCGAGTGAATAGTCAACCTTTTCCTTTATAAATTCCATGCATAGATATATTCAGTTGCAAATTTGTTTTCTTTGTATTCTTAATGGTGAAAATTGGGAAAGAAAGTCTATTAAGTTGTTTTTATAACATCCAACTCTTTAAGAAAACTACTGAAAGTCCTTGTCTTTAGGTTTGACTGTACCATTCTGACTCCCGTAAGTCAATCAAAATTAGTGTAGAACTTTTAATGAGGTCTAATGTGACGTAAATTAAGGCGAAACGTGAAGTCTTTCTCTTGATTGTGAGCTCTGACGTTCTATCCATCTGTGTGTGTGTGTGTGTGTGTGTGTGTGTGTGTGTGTGTGTGTGTGTGTGTGTGTGTGTGTGGGGTGGGGGGGGTGGGGGGGCTGGATCAATAGTATTCTTTTTGTTCTTGTTGTGACTTCAAAACTATTATTAGCATTTGAGTTTTATTTTGTTGAATTCATATATATTACTTAATACTTTCTTTTTCATTGGTTTGCAAAGGCTTTTTGGTATTATTTTCTTCATATCAATCGTTTACTTTTACCTTTGTGAGTAAAATAAGTATTGTAGCCACGATCAGACATAAGATTACCTCGTGCAGGAGTGAGGGTTCCATCAATCTTAATGTTGTGAGCAAACTGTGAAGTCCAGTCACTCCGTGTACGTCAGTTATATAACTTTACCTAACTTATGTAAGGCACCTGAGAGAGAGAGAGCGAGCGAGCGAGCGAGAGAGAGAGAGAGAGAGAGAGAGAGAGAGAGAGAGAGAGAGAGAGAGAGAGAGAGAGAGAGAGAGAGAGAGAGAGAGAGAGAGAGAGAGAGAGAGAGTATATCCAGTTCGAGAAACACAAAGGAGAGTTGCGTGTTGAACTAAACGAGTAGATATTGTTAGGACAGACAAATGTTCTTGTAACAGACAGGCGGAGGAGTGACGCCACCAAGCCAGGGACAGACAGACGGACGAAACGCATTGCCAATCCAAATCAATGAAACTGAAAAATGACGTAATGTTATAAATTATATTGTTCAGGCAAAAGAAAATGGAAAAAGATAATAAATAAAATAATGAAAAAAAAACACAAGTAATAAAATAGAGAGGTAGGTTGATAAGAAAACAAGATCATAAGCTGGAACTGAAAACATCACAGGTCACAGGTAACACATTACTCCCGGCGAGCGTGGGAAAGAAAGAGTGAGACAACAGGTTCTGAATGCAAAGACGCGTGATTAACGAGGCATCAGATCCCTTTGTGCTTATGAAAAGAACGGATCAATGGGAGAAAAAATAATAGAAGAAAAATGAAGAAAAATAATATTTGTTAAAAGACTTCCATTTGCTTGATGAATAAGTGTAACCCAAACACAGTGGAGAGGTGGAGGAAGGCAACTGGAATGAGGAGACGATAATGGCGATGATAACGATGCAAATGTATGAGTGTGATGAAAGAATTCGCGCGAAGATCAAAGAAATGTAACCAAATTATAAGAGAGTAAGCATAGATTTCCAAAAGATGAAGAAGTAATCCACGCACAACCTTGAGGAAAACTAATGAAACTTGAAAACCAATGAAGGGAAACTAAGAAGGAAGGAAGACCTATGTTTGCCCGAGAAGAAAATAAACGGAAAAGCTTATGCACGGGAGCAAAATGAGCGAGGCCGTCAGAGCACTGGGAGAGAAAGGTTGAGTGCGCGCTTCAAAAGTTTCTGAAAGAGTAAAAGGACTGAAAGGCAAAGAAGCTCGAGGAGATAATGGAAGTGTGAGAAGAGGAAGCGAAGGAGAAGGAAGAGGGAGAGAGAGGTGAGGGAGGAGGAAGAGGAGGAGGAGGAGGATAGGATAGATGACCATGGGAGGAAGAAGAAGAGGAGGAGGAGGAAGGAGGGGAGGAAGAGGATAAGATTGACGGAGTGTTATTACTTTTAACATACTTCCCTCCCTTCCTCCCTCCACGACCAAAAACTAGACGTCTCTTTGCATCGCTGAGAAAAATGAAGAAGGATGAGAAGCAACGTGAATAAAGATGAATAACAACACAACAACAATTCATCGTGAAAAACTCCTGAGCTTACAGAAATCAAAAAGGAAACGGAGAAGTGAGTACCCGCGCACCTAAAAAACTGATGAACTTAAAAACAAGGAAAAAAAATATGTAAAAAAAGAACGATTCACCCGAAGGAAGGAATAAAGAAAGCAAGACAAGGAAAGAGAAAAGAGAGTATGATCCTGATTCAAAGGTTGCAAGGGAGGGAGGAGAGCAA
>JAPQNM010000042.1:2554521-2569521 GCA_029783475.1 Metacarcinus magister | reverse complement strand
TTAACGAATAAAGAATAAGATGTGAACACACTGTTCTCGCACGCTTCAAGGAAACCAGAAAACAGCTATAAATTTTTCGGCTTTCTTTTCTCAAAACTAAACATTTGAAGCGCCGACCAGACGTCCTTCGTGGTAAATGGGATTAATTTAATTTTGCTTTGTTTAATATTTCAATTAATTTCAGCGTTGGGGTGCATTGTGAGAACAAGTTCCCCTCAAACCGTCAACCTTCACTGGCTTGAGTGTTCGTCAACGCCCTTCACTTTGACTTTGGTACACAAACCTCAACTACTTTTTATTAAACCTACAAGTTTATGTTGAGCAGAAAGATCTTCAAGCACATGTTTCTTCGTGGTATTTCTGACTGTTAGTATGTATGTTCCGAAAAATAATATATGCTGGTGAACCCTTACCTAGGGGAAAATTTTTTTATTAACTTAGACACTTCGGAACTCATTCAATAGTCTTGCACAAATTTTTAATTTCCAAACTACTTGTCTTTCTTTTTGTTTTGTTTGTATCTACCATTTCCTTCTCCGTCATTCCGTGTTACACTTCTGTTGTTCCTTCCAAACATTTATTGAGTGGTGTCTAACAAGGTTGTGCGGCATCATCCTCACTTAATGCTCATCAAAAGTCTCACTCGAACTCATGACTGTGCCCTACAGTTTTCATGTCTTAAAGAAAAATATATGTCCGACAATTTTTTTTGAAAGAACTGCTACAGAAAGTGTACCTTTAGACCTTTCAACTGTTCTTTGAGGAAAACTAGAAAGAATTAAGCGGCTTTCAGCGTCTCGTGAGTCTCGTCACGCACAACCTTCTACACACACAACTGACATTTTCTCAAGTCACGTTCAGTTGTCTGTATCTCACATTTTCTCAGTTCACAGTTACAAGGGACGAGGAGTGGTGGGTTTAGTATTAAAAAGTAATCAGTTATAAAATCTATGAATACAAATGAACGACCCAAAGGAAACGAGACATTTCAGTTTCGTCTCCTTCGAGTCGAGCATTTTTTTGAAGCGAAATAAATTACACACTAATTTGTCTACTATGAATATATATTACAAACTGAGGTAGAGACCCTCGAGTTTGTAGCGAAATTTAGGTACAAAGAATCACGTTGGTTTTGTTATCGTGTGTCTTCAGTACTTGTAGGAGAGATGTGCTGGATGGTAAGGAACTGCCTGGCTAGTCTGACAGTAATGGTCAAATATTTATCACATCTTTCAGGAAACAAGATAACACCAACAACAAAATTTCCCTATGACTAACGGACATCGTAATTACTAACCATAAAGTCATAAAGTGTTCACATACTAAACTTAGCAAAGCGTCTGTCTACCTACCACTGTCATGCATTGGGCGATAAAACACAACATAACAAGCAGTCAATCAATAGTGTGTCATGATTGCAAGCCACAGTATCACCGCCTGTAAGCCACACAACGATTTAACGCAATACTTCAAATAGACTTCATGTTCGTCTGATCCTGATCCTATTACTGACCGTACAATCATGCCAAGCTCGATCCCTTACCACTTGCAGCTCCCACACCAACACTACTTCACTGCTCTCTCCCCTTAAGTTCCGCCAGTGAATGTTTGGAGAAGCATCCGCCGCGACACACAGTATAGGTCACACAGAGGACACCCACCACCACGCAGCACAAGCCAGTAAGTACGTGGTGGTTTTCGCACACCAGCTGTCATGAAAGTAAAACAGTAAATGTCAGTCGTACTCAGCACCTCTATGACGCACACTGTAACCTGGAAAAACAACATTACGGCTTCCCACGGCAGGGCTAAAGAGGCGGCAGAGACGAGCGTGGACTATGAGGTGTGTGGGCTGGCCAGTAGGAGCTGTCATCTCTGAACTTTGCTTCCCTGCCACAAGCCACCTGGTGCACGTTTGACCTTCACGTCTACCGGTCACCTGTAACACCAAAACTCCCACATCCTATCAGGAATCTGTTCAATTCAGAGGAAACTTGGGTCCTGTCAAGATCCGTATGCATCCTACTTACCACCTGTGTCCACCATGTGTGTGTGTGTGTGTGTGTGTGTGTGTGTGTGTGTGTGTGTGGGTGTGTGTGTGTGTGTGTGTGTGTGTGTGTGTGTGTGTGTGTGTGTGTGTGTGTGTGTGTGTGTGTGTGTGTGTGTGTGTGTGTATGTATGAAACGAACTTTGACAGAGGTGATATGGGGAAATCTAATTCATTTGTATATTTTTCACCCACACTGAGGTCCCTTTTCCAGGCCACATTTCAACACTAGGATACTGACGCGGGAATATGTATGTATGTAACCTAACCTAACCTAAACTAACCCAACCAAACCTAACCTAACCTAGACCTTCCTTATCCTCATCTCTGTTGTACCTTAAGAAGAGTAGTGACGAAAGCAAACAAACACTTCAACGTTATAATTATATTCGCTGTAGTTACACACGTAAATTACTTAGGATATAACTAATTGCTCGATTTAACTCACGACAAAAATATGGAAACAACAACAATGATGATGATGGAAAATGATAACGATGATGATGGACAAACAAACAAAAAGCAAGGAGGAGATGATAAGCAAATAGACAAACAAACACACAAATATAAAGAGTAAATCAATCCTTTCCTAATAGCGTTGAACTGATCGTGTGTCCAAGAACCTTCACAGACTCATTAACCTTCCACCCAATATTCAACTCATCGTCACGCGCCGCCCTTCCCTCACTCACGCACTCACTCACTCACACACTCACTCACACACTCATTCACTCACCCACTCACACACTCACTCACTCACTCACTCACTCACTCACTCACTCACTCACTCACACACTCACTCACTCACTCACTCACTCACACACTCACTTACTCACAAGGATACACCCACATCCATACCACGTCATCCACACCCGACATCCACACACACACCTTACATTCCACCCATACACATCACCCACCTTCCTTCACCTACACGTACCTGTAGAAATATTACTTACCTATATTCACAACACACTCACTCACATACACATACACATTCACACATACACACATACACACATACACACACCCTCCTCACTCATCTTTAAAGCCCCACCACCACCACCATCTCTCCACCCTTACCTCTGTCCTTCCCATCACCACCACCACCACCACCACCACCACCACCACCACCACCACCACCACCACCACCACCACCACCACCACCATCACCACTACACTCCTCCTGCCTTCGTCACCCAATAAACTGGTGCGTAAACATTTCTATGCTCTTCCCAGTCTCTTAAAAAAAAACTTTTGATTGCAAGGTAAAGGAAGAACGAATACACACACACACACACACACACACACACACACACACACACACACACACACACACACACACACACACACACACACACAGAGGAGGAGTAATAAAGCACCCTGTTATAGCTACAAGACATCAAAGTAATGGGAGAACTTTAACTTAATAAAACAGTGACCACATATTTTTTTTTCCTTCCCGTCCCTTTTCATCCTCCATAAAACAGAAGAGTCGTCATCCTCTCCCTCCTCTCCCTCCTCCTCCACCACCTCCTCCTCCTCCTCCTCCTCCTCCTCCTCCTCCTCCTCCTCCTCCTCCTCCTCCTCCTCCGCCTTCTTCCCGTAATAGAATAGTGAAACAGTAACACCGTGAGCCACTTTCACACTTTGCTTTCAGATGCAAATAAACACAATTCACAAGCATTACCCCCTTTCCTTCCTTTGCCTTTCTCTCTCTCTTAGTATGCTGGCTTCATTCTGCCCACGTATTTATGTGTGTGTGTGTGTGTGTGTGTGTGTGTGTGTGTGTGTGTGTGTGTGTGTGTGTGTGTGTGTGTGTGTGTGTGTGTGTGTAAGGTATGTGGGTATGAATAAGTGTGTAATCAAATCATAATACCTTCCACATTCTGTTAATTAAAGGAAAATATGAGAATACTAACAAGAAACTGAGGCTTTTCAAGGAGAGAGAGAGAGAGAGAGAGAGAGAGAGAGAGAGAGAGAGAGAGAGAGAGAGAGAGAGAGAGAGAGAGAGAGAGAGTTACCACTACAATCACAATTTTAATCCCACTCACACAAACAGATCACAATAGGCGGATCCACACAGGGAACACCACTATTTTTCCTTTCCTTCCTTACATGAAAGGGAGACTCGCTGACCTACACAACAAAATTTAAGAGAAAAAAAGAAGAGAAAAATTTATCGTTCCTAGAAAAAAAGGTCTTGTCGTTCCCTTAAACAAAAAGGTCAGAAAATATTACACAAAAGGATGGTTCGTTAAGGTGCAAAGGTGTGTTGATAAAGTTGTTAGAGTCAGTCAGTCAGTCGATCAGTCAGTCAGTCAGTTGATCAGTCAGTAAGTCAGTCAGTCAGTCAGTCAGTCAGTCAGTCAGTCATTAAGTCAGTCAGTCAGTCAGTCAGTCAGTCAGTCAGTCAGTCAGTCAGTCATTAAGTCAGTCAGTCAGTCAGTCAGTCAATCAGTCAGTCAGTCAGTCAGTCAACATAAACTCTCGCACTGCTCCGGCAACACCTCAACTCAACGCTAAATATTAAGTTGCAATCATCTTCTTAACACACGAGACACGAGAGATACAAAGATTCAACGCCAAACATTCAATAATTAATTACCTTCATAAATAAAATAAAAATAATACAAAAAAAAACAGGAAACTTAAAACACATATATAAAAAAATAATCACTAATTACTGAAAACATTCAATCACGTCATCAAAAAGAAAACTAAAAGGATACTGAAAAAGTTACATAATATACGATTAACAAAGTATAATTAAATAATATACATAAAAAACTACCATAATCTATACTTTATAATCCACGGCAAATGTTAATTAAAAAGTGGCAGACACGTAACACTGAGGAATGACTTACTAATTAATTATAACCATCAAAATGAGTTAATGAGACAAAGAAAAAGACAAATGAAGTAGGAGGATTGACGATATAGAAGAGGAAGAGGAAGAGGAGGAGGAGGAGGAGGAGGAGGAGGAGGAGGAGGAGGAGGAGGAGGAGGAGGAGGAGGAGGAGGAGGAGGAGGAGGAGGAGGAGGAGGAGGAGGTGATGGTGGGTAACATATTTCCAAACTCGTAATGAGATGGAAAGAACAATGGAAGGAATTAACTTAACGAGGCAAGAGTTTTACTGAACCTCGGTATTGTGCGCCAAGGAGGGGGGAGGGGGTGGTAGGGGGGCAGGGTGGGGAGAGATGAGAGAAGGGAGGGGAGGGATAGGAGGGATAGGGAGGGAAAAGATAGGTAATGGAGAGTTTGGGGAAGGAGGGGAAGGAGAAGAAAGGAAAGGAGAGAGATAGGTGGAAGAAGTAATTTGGGGGAAATACCAGAAAAAAAAAAGTAAAACGAAAAAGAAACAGAAAATTAGGAGAAAAAAGTAACCAATGGTGGTGGTGGTGGGTGGTGGTGGTGGTGGTGGTGGTGGTGGTGGTGGTGGTAGTAGTAGTAGTGGTGGTGGTGGTAGCCTTATACAGCCAGCCACTTAATGCTCCAGCCAGGCATGCAGCCAGTCCATTAGCGGCCCAACCAGTCAGTCAGTCAGTCAGTCAGTCAGTCAGTCAGGCAAGCAGGCAAGCAGGCAGGCAGGCAGTCAGTCAATTTGTCAGTCAGCCATGAAGTCAGCCATTAATCCATCACTTCAAAACTGTAAACTCAGGTTGTTCTAAAAGGCAAGTCATCTGTACTCACACCTGCTGGGAATCACACCTCAGTAATTAGTTAAACAGGTGATTACAGGAAGGAGGGGACGTGAGGAGTAAAGGAGAAACACCAAACTAAAAAAAAAAATGAGGGAGGGGTGGAAGGCTGAAAGAGGTAATGAATGTATAGACAGCTAGCTTATCAAAGGCTCAAAGGCATTTCAATTCCATATATATCCGTTTTCTGTTTAGATTCACTGTGTTCGTCACAATGTTGATTCACTTTAGCGTGAGTACAGCCCTTTGTAATTTCCTTTGTGGATGAAACAGGCCTTGTCTCGTCCCTCTCAGGTCCCATCAGCACTACGCAAAACCCTGTCCTATCACTATGTATGTACAAACGAACTCACATAAAACTTTCTTTGACGCTGGTTTTAACAAATTGGTTCCCTTTCGTCCCTTAGATACAAGAAACCAATGTGTTTATATATACTTATCCACTATCTGCCTCTCCTCCCCACACACACACACACACACACAACACACACACACACACACACACACACACACACACACACACACACACACACACACACACACACACACGCCGTCTCATGCACACCCTTGACTCACCTCACGAAGAGAAAAATGCAGATATATATACAAGTCTGATAAATGGATTCGCTCGAGTGCAAACCATTTACGAGATGCAAGAGAGATGAGAGAGAGAGAGAGAGAGAGAGAGAGAGAGAGAGAGAGAGAGAGAGAGAGAGAGAGAGAGAGAGAGAGAGAGAGAGAGAGAGAGAAGAGGAAGGAAGGAGGAGAGTCAGGGGGAAATTGGAGTGGAGTTAATGCTGGTGGAGGGTTTGAGGGAGGGTAAGGGGAGAGATGAGGGACTAATGAGGAGAGGAGTGGGTGGTGGAGGTAAGGGGGGGGGGTGGTCAGGTAGGCTCGGGTAGACATAGATAAGACATAATTATACGCATGAATAATGAGATACAGCTAATATTAATCACAGCAACATAACTTCACTACTTCCATTACCATTACCATTACCACCACCACCACCACCACCACCACTACTACTACCAACACCACCACCACCACCACCACTACTACCACCACCACCACCACACTACCACCACCACCACCACCACCACCACCACCACCACCACCACCACCACCACCACTACCACTACTACTCACACATTCAACACCATTATCCTAACCACCCCTGTCATCACCGCCATTAGTATCCGCTCAATCACTCACACCATCATTCTTGTTACGTTTCCTCTAACCATTATCATTACCAACACTATTTCTACTATCACCATTACGACCACTTCCCTTCAGCACCACATCAGTCACCACCATTACTATTACTACCGCAGTCATCACCATCAACATCACCACCACCATTTATGCCTTCATTCAACACCATAACACACCACCCTGTAACATGACACTGCCGCAGAACACTCCCACGTGACGCCTTGTTAGATATACACCACGCAACACCATCACAATCACCATCATCATCACTATCACTCCCTTCCCACTCCCTCACTCCCTCACTCCCTCACTCCACCTCAACACGCCTCCCAATCTACTGTATTAGGTAACTCCATTAAATAACTCATGTTTTTTTTTAGCCTCTCTTCAACTGCCGTCTTTATGAAGCGTTACACTATACTCTTATCTATTTATCTATCTCTTATTTTTCATTCGTACGTCGCTCTAATATTCTTTCTATTTCTGCACCAGGAAAAAAAATATATATACAAAAGTCACATCTAATTGTTGTCCCCGACCCACACATAGTCTTAAATCATGTGATTAGTGGCTTAAAACGCTTATAACACACTATCCAACACCCACCACTGCACTCTTGGTCCCTCCCCCGCTCACCCTTACCTCCCATTACCTTATACCGTGACCCAGCCGAGCCTCCCTCACCCTCCAAACCACACGTAACACCACCACCCACATCCTGGAGCTGTTGCTTGATTACTGCTGCACTTCCCTCTGTTTTATTGACAGTGATTACACGCTCCAGCCGGTCCAGTACGCTCCATCTCGCCCTCACACACACTCATTACCCCTCACGCCTCCCACACACTACGGGAAGGCCGCACCATCGCTCCCTTCATTTATAATTACACGGGTACACGCTGCGCGCCGCCGTGTCTGCCTTGCCTGCCGTCCGGTATGTATCGAGTGGTAGCAGTGAGTAAACGAATCCGGATATTTTGTCATTATGCTATTAAGTCTATTAGGTCTGTTAGGAAAGGCAAGTTTAATCCAGAATCATCTGTATTTATCCTCAGGAAACTTGAAACTCCTCCTATAACTACTACCAGCCAGCTATGAGGTTAAGTAATATTTTTTTTCTCTCTCTCTCTCTCTCTCTCTCTCTCTCTCTCTCTCTCTCTCTCTCTCTCTCTCTCTCTCTCTCTCTCTCTCTCTCTCTCTCTCTCTCTTTCTTCCTTCCTTATACCCCTCACTCCTCGCTAAACTCCACTAAAGCCTATTCACTCACCTTACGTCACCTTCCCGCCCATACTATACTCCTTTCCCCTCAATCCTTCGTGTTCCTTCCTCCGAGCGTGCATGCTTCCCTTCCCCTCTCTCCTTCCTCTCATATTATGCTTCCCCTCGCTTCTCTACCCTACTGCCTGCTTCCCCTTTATCCCTTCCTCTGTCCTATATTACGTTCCTGCCCATTCCATCCCGACATTCCATTCTCAGTCACTACTTACTACTATTCTCATTATTCCCTCCTTCACTCCCTCCCTCCCTCCCTCCCTCCCTCATCTTTCCCTTCCATGTTTTCTTCCATTCCTATCTTCCAAATTGCATGCTTTTCCTCCACCTTTCTCTCTCCATCTCATAGTTCCTTCCATTTCTCCCTCTTACGAATGCTTCACCTTCTCTCTTTCTCTTTTTTTTTTTCTCTCTCTCTCTCTCTCTCTCTCTCTCTCTCTCTCTCTCTCTCTCTCTCTCTCTCTCTCTCTCTCTCTCTCTCTCTCTCTCTCTCTCTCTCTCTCTCTCTCTCTTAACCTTGATTCTTACGATCCTCTTACTGAATACCTTCTCTACATTCCATCCTTCTCTCCATTTCATCCTCCTCTCCATTCCATCCTCCTCTCCATTCCATCCTTCTCTCCATTCCATCCTTCTCTCCATTCCATCCTCCTCTCCATTCCATCCTCCTCTCCATTCCATCCTTCTCTCCATTCCATCCTCCTCTTCATTCCATCCTTCTCTCCATTTCATTCTTCTCTTCCTTCCATCCTTCTCTCCATTCCATCCTTCTCTCCATTCCATCCTCCTCTCCATTTCATCCTTCTCTCCATTCCATCCTTCTCTCCATTCCATCCTTCTCTCCATTCCATCCTCCTCTCCATTCCATCCTCCTCTCCATTCCATCCTTCTCTCCATTCCATCCTCCTCTCCATTTCATCCTTCTCTCCATTCCATCCTTCTCTCCATTCCATCCTCCTCTCCATTCCATCCTCCTCTCCATTCCATCCTTCTCTCCATTCCATCCTTCTCTCCATTCCATCCTTCTCTTCCTTCCATCCTCCTCTTCCTTCCATCCTTCTCTCCATTCCATCCTCCTCTCCATTCCATCCTCCTCTCCATTCCATCCTTCTCTCCATTCCATCCTCCTCTCCATTCCATCCTCCTCTCCATTCCATCCTTCTCTCCATTCCATCCTTCTCTCCATTCCATCCTTCTCTCCATTTCATCCTTCTCTTCCTTCCATCCTTCTCTTCCTTCCATCCTTCTCTCCATTCCATCCATCTCTCCATTTCATCCTTCTTTTCCTTCCATCCTTCTCTCCATTCCATCCTTCTCTCCATTCCATCCTTCTCTCCATTCCATCCTTCTCTCCATTCCATCCTCCTCTCCATTCCATCCTCCTCTCCATTCCATCCTTCTCTCCATTCCATCCTTCTCTCCATTTCATCCTTCTCTTCCTTCCATCCTTCTCTTCCTTCCATCCTTCTCTCCATTCCATCCATCTCTCCATTTCATCCTTCTCTCCATTCCATCCTTCTCTCCATTCCATCCATCTCTCCATTTCATCCTTCTCTCCATTCCATCCTTCTCTCCATTCCATCCTTCTCTCCATTCCATCCTTCTCTCAATTCCATCCTCCTCTCCATTCCATCCTTCTCTCCATTCCATCCTTCTCTCCATTCCATCCTCCTCTCCATTCCATCCTTCTCTCCATTCCATCCTTCTCTCCATTCCATCCTTTTCTCCATTCCATCCTTTTCTCCAGTCCATCCTTCTCTCCATTCCATACTTCTCTCCATTCCATCCTTCTCTCCATTCCATCCTCCTCTCCATTCCATCCTTCTCTCCATTCCATCCTCCTCTCCATTCCATCCTTCTCTCCATTCCATCCTTCTCTCCATTCCATCCTCCTCTCCATTCCATCCTTCTTTCCATTCCATCCTTCTCTCCATTCTATCCTTCTCTCCATTCCATTCTTCGCTCCATTTCATCCTCCTCTCCATTCTATCCTTCTCTCCATTCCATTCTTCTCTCCATTCCATCCTCCTCTCCATTCCATCCTCCTCTCCATTCCATCCTCCTCTCCATTCTATCCTTCTCTCCATTCCATTCTTCTCTCCATTCCATCCTCCTTTCCATTCCATCCTCCTCTCCATTCCATCCTCCTCTCCATTCCATCCTTCTCTCCATTCCATCCTTCTCAGTCCTGCTCCTCCCTTCCTGCACATGCTCTCCCTCCTAACATGTTTCCCTTTACTGCTACGTCCCCTATGATCTACTTATGGCATTGACCAGTGGTGTCAAGGTCTCTTTCCAGGCACAATGCAGCCTCAGCACGAATGTTCCCAAAGTCATGACCTTCACCCATACCCCACCACCCCCCACCCCCAAGGTCTCTTAACCCTTCTGGCCCCAAACAGTTCCAGTTAAGTCCCATCCAAAACACGCCATTAGCTGAAACTTGAACCTTTCATTGCTGAACTGTAAACTCGTTGACCTCGTTAACTTCCCTTGGCACCACACGCGAGGTCAGTAATGATAACCAACAGCTATCTTATAACACAATAGTCGCGTTATGAAAGTTATGTCACAATTACTAACCTCGTACACTAGAGAACACCCTCATCCTCACCCCCACCACCTTGCACCCCTCCCCCCCTAAGTGAAAGGTGAGACAGGTGCTCAGTTTTCCAGCACACCTGTAATTACCGGCGACAGAAGGTTGGTTCACCTTCGTCAGGCCGTGGACGCTTCTAAAGAAAGAGTTTTTATGTGTGTTTGTCATGCGAGGTTCCGTGCACGACGCTGCGCCATTACAGTGACAAACATTAAGTAGCTGTTTTATTACTTGGTAAATAGAGTTGCATCCGTGAGGTTAACTATTAGTATTTTCCTGTAATGTCTTTTGTATTTATTGTTTCCTGCTCTCTTTTCACCACTTTCATTCTCCTATTTTTAATCTTTTTAGAAATCAAACCAATTATATTTAGAGAAGTGTTAGTGAAGGCTCGTGATGGGGAACTTGTGTGTGTGTGTGTGTGTGTGTGTGTGTGTGTGTGTGTGTGTGTGTGTGTGTGTGTGTGTGTGTGTGTGTGTGTGTACTACTGCCATGCCTTATCTTGTCAACTGTGTAATGTTAAGAACCAGAGATAATTCATCCTCGCGCCACAGTAAACTCATTCCCTCCATTTCTCATCCTCATTCCAATTCTCTCGTTCACTCTGCACTTCACTACCTTGACAGCAATTGTATTTTTCTCACCTTCACACACACACACACACACACACACACACACACACACACACACACACACACACACACATACATATACTCGAATCCCTGCATTAATTAAGTCGTCCACTGCTCGTATATAACCAAGCAAGTCTTCCTCTCTGCATTCTTGGGACTTAACTTAGTGTGACAAGCCGTCCTGGAACACTTAAACTTAACCTTCATCTAAATTATTCCGTTTCACACCTTGCCTGATAACATGAGAGAGAGAGAGAGAGAGAGAGAGAGAGAGAGAGAGAGAGAGAGAGAGAGAGAGAGAGAGAGAGAGAGAGAGAGAGAGAAAGAGAGAGAGAGGGGTTACAGGTCTTAATCAGTAGAGACAGTCCCTACTTCCACCTCTTCCCCACACACACACACACACACACACACACACACACACACACACACACACACACACACACACACACACACGACAGATTGAAAAAAAGAAGGTATAAGAAGAAGAAAAAAAACAGATCGAAGCCACACTTACTACTTTAGAATGATGGATGTCGCTGTCCATAACACATTTTCTCCCCCCCCTTACTAACCTCCCTCCATTCTTCCTTCTCTCCATCCCTCCCTCCTTCCCTCCCTCACTCCTTCACTCCCTTATCCCTTCCCTCCATCACTCCCTCCCAGCCATCCTTCCCTCCAATCTCTCTCCTTCCTCCCTCTCCAGCATCACCTCACCTCTCCATTATCCCCTTGGGCGTCGTTTTCTCTTTTCTATAAAATCATCGAGGCGGCATTTTTTCCTCCTTCCTTTCTCTCCCTTCACCTTCCTTCCTTCCTCCTTCCTTCTTCCTTCCTCTTCTTCCTTCTTCTTCTCCTCCTTCCCCTCTTCTTCCACGTACACTCATTCTTCTTACCCAACGGCGGTGCTTAACCTATCAATTTTCTTAAACACTCCACACTTTTTTCACGTTCCTTTCTCCGCATCCTTCTCATCCTTTTTTTTTAATACCTCTTCCTCCTTCTCCTCCTTCTCCTCCTTCTTCAATTTCGCCTCTTGTGCCTTCACCTTTCTCACCACTTCGTTGTTGATTTTGTTCTACTACTACTAATAATAATAATAATAATAATAATAATAATAATAATAATAACAATAATAATAATAATAATAATAATAATAATAATAATAATAATAATAATAATAATACAGCTACTACTACTGCAACAACTACAATAATATTATGACTGACAATAGCAACAACAACGATGATAAATATAATGATAATGATAACAATAATAATAATAATAATAATAATAATAATAATAATAATACTGATAATCATAATAATAATAATAATAATAATAATAATAATAATAATAATAATAATGATAATAATAATGATAATAGTAAAAATAATAATAAAAATTGCATCATATATATATATATATATATATATATATATATATATATATATATATATATATATATATATATATATATATACACACACAACAATAACCTTTTCATCACATGCTAGATAGTATGCAAGAATGAAATAGAAAAAGAAATGGAAGCAGAAATTCTTTTACAAACATCTAAACCAAAAACACAGTACAGAACATACAAAAACCTTACATTCCCACATTTCACCAGATTTTCTCTTTTTTCTCATTAGCTTTTGTGTTACTGAGCGCAATATTTTTTTTCTCATTACTGTCCTCTATACTTACACATCCACGTTCTATACTTACACATACATACATACATACATACACAATGCAAGTTCACTGTTATTCTATAGAGTTTATTCTTCCCTTATGTTCACTTCACCAATCTATTTACAACTTTTTTTTATCTAGCATCTTTTTTAAGCAATTCTAGTATAATCTCTCTCATTCCAAGTAACTTTTTGCACGTCATTTCATTCAGGTCTCTCCACGCTTACCTTTTATCAAAACGCTTTACATTTTCCACCATTCACATTTTTAATTAACTCTCGCCTTACCTGCCTTACCTTCCCAATCTACTACTATCACTTCATCATTCCTGTCATTCCCTTCAATACATTCCTCTTTTCAATTACATCCTTATCCTTTGAGATCGCTCCTGGCTGCCCAAAACCACATACAACACTTGCTTTTTATCATTTGCATATTATTAATTTCCTTTTAAAATATTAGGTTATATTTTCCAATGTTTTTTCCATGATTTCCTCTGTCATCAAGCCTCATCTTTACTTTACTTTCTTCTTTTCCTCCTATATTCTTCTCGTATTCTCTCTCTCTCTCTCTCTCTCTCTCTCTCTCTCTCTCTCTCTCTCTCTCTCTCTCTCTCTCTCTCTCTCTCTCTCTCTCTCTCTCTCTCTCTCTCTCTCTCTCTCTCCTACACACTCTTTTGTTATTATATTATCAACTGCTTCCACTTGCGTCCATTATTCACTGCCTTTTCTACTCTTCCTCATACCACGGAGTTCTTTTTTCCACATTTCTTATGGTTTCTTTCATAAATATTTTCACCTCTTTCCTCCACTTCCTTCTTTACCTTCCTCTCCTTCTTCTCTAACCATTCCTTATCTCATACCTCCTTTTTCTTTATTCCTACTTATCTAATTTGCTGCCTATTCCTTATCATTTGCATTAATTTTTGTTCTTCTTCTGCATTTCTTTTGAACATTTTTATATGAGTTTGTCTAATCTCACGGTGTCAGATATAAAATAAATGTTATGAGTTCTTCCTGCTGCTGGTCTTCTTAATGCATTGACACCCCTCAGTTTTTTTTTTTTTTTTATTTCTTACACCTATTTATAACACTTAAATCCATCACTTTCTTTTTTCATCACTCACGTATCTCTCTCTCTCTCTCTCTCTCTCTCTCTCTCTCTCTCTCTCTCTCTCTCTCTCTCTCTCTCTCTCTCTCTCTCTCTCTCTCTCTCTCTCTCTCTCTCTCTCTCTCTCTCTCTCGTAGTTGTAATAGTAGTAGTAGTAGTAGTAGTAGTAGTAGTAGTAGTAGTAGTAGTAGTAGTAGTAGTAGTAGTAGAAGTAGTAGTAGCAACAGTAGTAATAATAATAGAAAAAGTTGTCATAAAAATCATCATTAATATTACCATAATCATCACCGTCATTATCGTCATCGTCATTATCGTTATCTGAAGTCCACATTTGCTCCTTCGACCAGAAACACAAAAGACTAAAAAGTGGAGCAGAACAAAGGGGAACATCAAAGAGAAGACAGAAGCGAATGAGAGACAAAGAAGAAGAAGAAGAAGAAGAAGAAGAAGAAGATGAAGAAAAAAGATAGGAAAAAATAAGACGAAGGAAAAAAAGAAAAAGAAGAAGAAGAAAAAGAAGAAGAGAAGAAAAGAACAAGAACAAGAACAAAAACAAGAAATAAAAGAACAAAAAGCAGAACAAAAAGAAATAGGAACAAGAGGGGGAAGGAGAGAAGTCGATACACGGAAGCAAGAATATGATAAGAAAATAATAAAGTGACAAATATAATAGAATAAAAAGTAGAACAGAGAGTAAAATATGCTTGAGATCCCTGATAACC
>JAPQNM010000042.1:2532021-2544521 GCA_029783475.1 Metacarcinus magister | reverse complement strand
TTTTCTCCACTTGTTTTTCTTTTCTCTTTCTTCTTTCTCTCTCTCTATCTATCTATCTATCTATCTATCTATCTATCTATCTATCTATCTCTGTGCTGTTCTTTCCTTTCCTTTCCTTTCCTTTCTTTTCCTTTCCTTTCCTCTGCTATTCTCTCTTCTCCTTTCCTCTCCTCTCCTCTCCTCTCCTCTCTTCTCCTCTTCCTCTTTCTCGTTTGCCTTCATTGTCATCCTCATCCTCATGTTTCTCCTTTACATTATCTTCCTCCTCTTCCTCCTCCTCCTCCTCCTCTTCCTCTTCCTCTTCCTCCTACTCCTCCTCCTCCTCCTCCTCCTCCTCCTCCTCCTCCTCCTCCTCCTCCTCCTCCTCCTCCTCCTCCTCCTCGTTGTCTTAATTACCTTAGGATCACTTTTAATTGAATCTAACAGCTTGACACTCTGCTGTTACTGAGAACTCTGCACCATCTCTTTGGACATCACCTTCAGGATGCAGACAGGAAGGCACGATGGGGAGGGAGGCGGCCGTGTGTGTGTGTGTGTGTGTGTGTGTGTGTGTGTGTGTGTGTGTGTGTGTGTGTGTGTGTGTGTGTGTGTGTGTGTGTGTGTGTGTGTGTGTGTCTAGTATACATAGTTAATGAGCGAGTGAGACGCTTGGTGAAATTGATTAACTCCAGCATGCATTAGTATAGCAGGTAGTAGGTTGTCGTGGTCTGCCTTGCACAACATAACAACGAAGCACACATTACAACCCCAAGTAGCGGTGCATATCGGACAAAGGCGTGACGAGGTACTTTCTTCCCCACTGTTCATTCCTACTTCTTCCTACCACGTGTATTACAGTGTAGGAACCCCCGTGGACTGCTTTTACATCCGTAGCAAAATCAGTCTTGTTCTTTGCAGTATTTTCTTGATAGTAATTGTCTACCGTCAAAGGGAAACTAATAATAAATTATAGAGCAACCTTAAAACCAGCTTAGTGTCACTCCATGATAAAGATGACTATAGTTTCACAAAGAACAAGGTCAGTTTATTTCAGCCGCAAGAACAAGGTCATGAGGAAGACAATGTGATGAACGACACCAAGATAATCCAGCGCGTGGTTCCAGGAAAGGCGTCAAAGGGGAATAAAAAGCCTTGTGTCACCTCTTTAACGGCACCACCGCCAGTACTGAGCCCTTGACACACCATTCATCACCATAAAAGTGCAATGGGGCTGCAGCACAAAGAAAGACAATGCCACACTGAAGACGTACCACACACTAAAGGAACACAAGGAAACACAAAGGAAGAACAAATAGCAGCAGACATATTAACCCTTACTTGGCTATTTGTGAGAAACTGCTTTACTATTTAATCTAAGGTATGAGGCGTTGGATAGTGAAGACGAAGGCTCCTCCTCACATAGCCTAACACACGTCATATTTGTTAACATTTGGTAATACTTATAAGGATGAAATGCCTCGCCTGGCAGTGTGTTTCTAAACTAATTTCCTCGCTACACGCAAACACGACAGCGACCTTGTATTTGTATTCCTTCAGTCAGACATCACCTGCAGCTTGCTTATCTAGAAAATTATGATGGTGAGCCTGAGCCTTCTTCTTGCATTCTAATACTATATAATGTCACGTAACTCTACCCAGCTCTGCGTCTCCGTGGTGCAGTGGTTGGCGTGATTACATATAAACCCTTGAGCACAGGTTCGCGTCCCGGTGGAGACAGACGACGCTCACCCGACCCAGCTGTCCATCCTCCCTTACTATACACACTGGTTGATATAAAGACACAAAAAGAAGGTATAATACTAGTCCAAATATCGCACGTGTCTTATGTCCCAGGGAATGAGACGGAGATGAGCACCGCGGCCACAACCATATGTACCTTGGAATTTATCGTGCTTTCCTGAATTATAAAATGGTGCAAGAGAAAAAATCGTGGAAGGTTGGGAGTTTTTATTTTTTTTTCCATCCTGCCATCGCACAAGATAAACAGAGATTCACTGCAATAGTCTATAACACACAGAAAGGATGAACCTCAAATATTTTCTCCCTTTTCCACGTTTTTCTTTTTTTTTATAATGGACGCAATTTTATCCTTTTATTTATTGGAGCTCGCAACAGTAATGCCACATTTTTCAGACTGTCCTGCTCGCCGCGTCCCCCCCCCACAACATATATGATTAAATGCATAAGCGACACTATTTATAACTTTTCCTTAAATAAATACCGTTGAAGTTTTGTTTGTGTGCAGAAAAAAAAAAATCATGCCACGGCGTAGTTTTTTTCACATCAGTTACCAAGGCGAGAGTTGTGAGGCGTTCAGGACATCGACAACCTGACCTAAACAACTATCAACACGGCACCAATTTCAGGGAATCAAGCTGAATTGTATTGAAATCAAGTATACATTCATAAGACAATATACTAAACGCAACGTAATGAATATACACTTTGCCCTCAAGACTTAGGAGCAATTTTTTTTCACTTTCCTTACACTGAAAATCTAAATAAACATTAACATAACTGAGGCTGAAGCTATTTTTTTTTCTGATGATCTAAATAAACACTGTAGCGTAACTGATGTTGAAAGGTTTTTTTTCTGTCCAACACGTGGGTTCCAGTGTTTATACAAGCCAAGGTCATGTAATTCACAGCTGCTGCCAAATGTGTGAAGCTTTGCAAAATAGATGGCGATCACCTCACGTTACGTAATATTTAGAAACGACCCGATCACTCTCTCTCTCTCTCTCTCTCTCTCTCTCTCTCTCTCTCTCTCTCTCTCTCTCTCTCTCTCTCTCTCTCTCTCTCTCTCTCTCTCTCTCTCTCTCTCTCTCTCTCTCTCTCTCACACACACGTGTACTCACAAGAAAAAATTCTTTCACGTGGGGGATGAAAACTTTTCTTGCAAGATTTCAAACTAATCGTAATATATCTTACTCCCGCGTCCATCCTCCCTCCCTCCCTCCTCCTCTCCTCCTCCTCCTCCTCCTCCTCCTCCTCCTCCTCCTCCTCTCCTCTCACGTCTCTCGTCCTCTCTTTTCCTATCCCGCTCCTTTCTCCCTCCTTATCTTTTTTTTTTCCTTCTTTTTTTTCTTCTCTCCACTCAGCGCAATCTGGCAAGAAAACACCCGAACATTTTCAGTGATGACAAAAATTAAGAAGAAAAAAAAAGAATGTCATATTTCAGCCAAATTCAGCCAAATTTATCATCTTTGAAGGTTTATGAGATCCATGCACGCACTTTTAACACCACACACACACACGCGCACACACACACACACACACACACACACACACACACACACACACACACACACACACACACACACACAGGCCTAACCTTGTGATTCTTGCCTCTTAGGGTAATCAAAAAATAAATAAGCGGTAATTAATGCGTCCCAGGAGCTTGATGTCCGGAGGCGAGGTTATCAGGTGTTAAGGGAAGAAGAGGAAGAAGAGGAAGAGGATTACATGGAGAGGAAGGAAGAGAGATAGAAAGAAGGGATGCAAAACATGCCTGAGAGGGAAGACAGTGCATCAGACATGAAAGGAAGGGATTAAATAGAATACAAATTAAGAAGTGAAGGAAAAGGAAGAGGAAAGAGATAAATGACAACGAGAGGAAACCAATGCAAGAGTTACTAGAAAAACAATCACTATCAGGTATTTGAGTCATATAATTGCAAGGACAGGTGTGTGTTGAGGGACAGGTAATTGGTGTGGGTGTGTCAGCAGGTGTGTAACAGGTGTGGATAAACAGATGTAGGTTTATTCATGGGGGTTTTTTTATCATTTTTATCATTAAACTAAACTATTCCATTACTAGTTATTGTTTTTATGGTAATCATCCTGTTTATTTGTTTTTTGTTATCCTTCTTATCATGTTATTAATTTTCTTTTATCTCTTCCATCTTTCTTGCTTTCTCACTTTCCTTCGTCTCAGCACATAACTTTTTTTTCATCGTGGAGACAAAATGTACTTAAACCTTTCCTTCATCTCCTCCCTTCTTTCCTTCCTTCCTTCCTTCCTTCCTTCCTTCCTTCATTTATCCCATCAGCACACAAGATCCTCTCATCGTGTTTATATACCATTCAACTCAAGCCACTCCTCCTCTTCCTCCTCCTCCTCCTCCTCCTCCTCCTCCTCCTCCTCCTCCTCCTCCTCCTCCTCCTCTCCCTTCTTTAATCCTTTCGTCACACACTGTCCTCCCACCAAGCTTACACACTATTCAACCTTCACCACTCTTCTTCTTATTATTATTATTCCTCTTCCTCTTCTCTTCTTCCTCCTCCTCCTCCTTTTCCTCCTCCTCACTGACTGCTTACCCTTCAACTCTCCTCATTTTCAACTCTCCCCCTTCACCCATAACCGTCTAACAACACACCTCGCTAATACTCGGCCAATAATCTGCAGGTGTTTGAAATTTACCTGTATCCAGTTTACCTGTGGAAGTTCTGCATCACCTGTTCATTATGCCTCAAGTTGGAAATACCTGAGCGTGGCGTGATTGAAAGAATTTTTTTTTATATTATTGCCTTGTATCGTGAAGTATTTTTATTATTTTTATTTTGTGGATATGTATATTTTTTTTTTTATTTTGATTATGTTCGTCTGTCCCTTTGGTTATATATGTCTTAATGTCTATATTTGGCCTAAATTTGCCTATTTGTGTTTCTTTTAGGACAATTCTGAGTTGATTAAGTCTGTTCCTCTTTGATCCACGTCTGATTCTCTCTCTCTCTCTCTCTCTCTCTCTCTCTCTCTCTCTCTCTCTCTCTCTCTCTCTCTCTCTCTCTCTCTCTCTCTCTCTCTCTCTCTCTCTCTCTCTCTCTCTGTCCCCCCGTTCATTAACTATTCACCACACACACATCCGCGAGGGACTGTATTCGCAAGTATTCTTTGACAACACATCACAACACTTTACTACCACCACCACCACCACCACCACCACCACCACCACCACCACCACCACCACCACCACCAAGAGTCATCATGAACAAGGCAGTGAAAAAGCATCTATTTCTTAAGGGCACAAGCTTCCTAGGTAGGGTTAGGATGGGATTAGGGTTGGGTTAGGGTGTGTTGGGGTGTGTAAGGGTGTGTTGGGGTGTTGGGATGTGTTGGGTCTCTGTAGGGGTGTGTTGGGGTGTGTTGGGGTGTGTACGGGTGTGTGTGTTGGGGTGTACGGGTGTGTTGGGGTGTGTTGGGGTGTGTTGGGGTGTGTAGGGATGTATTGGGGTGTGTTGGGGTGTGTAGGGGTGTGGTGGGGGTGTGTTAGGGTGTGTTAGGGGTGTTTAGGGGTGTGTAGGTGTGTGTAGGGGTGTGTTGGGGTGTTTTGGTGTGTGTTGGTGTGTGTTGGAGTGTGTTGGGGTGTAAAGGGATGTGTTGAAGTGTTTTGGTGTGTGTTGGTGTGTGTTGGGGTGTGTTGGGGTGTAAAGGGATGTGTTGAAGTGTGTTGGTGTGTGTTGGAGTGTGTAGGGGTATGTAGGGGTGTGTTGGTGTGTGTTGGGGTGTGTTAGAAGGCTGGCTACTCAGTGGGTATTCAGATCATCTCACTCTTCCCTTCATCACAGACCATTCACTGGATGCTGGGCTGCCATGGTGAGGCAGGAAGGAGGGGAAGAGGGGAAGGAATGAATGGAAAGAGAGGTAGGGATAATAGAGAAAGAGGGGAGGGAAGAAAAGCCACTATATGAGAGGATAGAGGGAAGAAATGGAACGAGTGAAAGAGGAAGGGAAATGGGATAGAGAAAGAGGGGATTGACTGAGAAAGTATAATATGGAAAAAAGGGGAAAGGAGGAAGGGATGGTAAGGAAAGAGCAGAGGGAAAGAAGGAAAAGAGGTAAGGGGAAGAGGGGAAGGAAAAGAAGGGAAATGAAAATGGAGAGGGGAAGGAGGGGGAGGAGAAGAGGGAGGGGAGGGAGGTGATTGGGGGGAGTTAGGAGTCGCCTTTCCCAGCCATAAAGTTGATGTATTAGGTAAGGGGAAGGAGAGACACGTACGTACATGCCTTCACTCCACTTTCTTACTCCTTTGCTTTTTCTCCTCCGTCCTTTACTTCCTTTCTTTCCCTCCTTCCTTCCTTCCTTCCTTCCTTCCTTCCTGTTATTCTGCTGTTCTGGGTGCGCGGACTTTTTTTCTCTTATATTTTTCTTTCCTTGTTGTCACCCTGTTCTCTCTCTCTCTCTCTCTCTCTCTCTCTCTCTCTCTCTCTCTCTCTCTCTCTCTCTCTCTCTCTCTCTCTCTCTCTCTCTCTCTCTCTCTCTCTCTCTCTCTCCCCGGCTGTTTCTCCATTTTTTATTCCATCATCTCACTTTTTTTCATGTTCCTCCCTTGTTTTTCCAGGTCTACATCCTCATCCTCATCCTCATCCTCCTCCTCCTCCTCCTCCTCCTCCTCCTCCTCCTCCTGTTCGAATATCCTCGTTTTTTTTTCACTCTCTTTCTCCTACCGCAACTCCTTCCTCCCATGACAACATTTTTCTTTCCCTCTTCCTCCACTTCTTCCATTTCCTCTTCCTCTTCCTCTTCCTCTTCCTCTTCCTCTTGGTTTTTTCAGCACCTTCCTCATGAGTCATTTTCTCTTTGGCATCAATTACAGTTTTAATTTTCCCTCATTAAGGTTTCCTCCAGCTATTCCCTTCCCCCACCACACCTTTCCCCTCCCTTAACCTAACAATCCTCCCTCCTTCCCCTCGTTCTATCCTTCCCCTTACCCTTAAATCCTTCTCCCTCAAGACGAAGGCGAAATTTCTCTTTAATCCTAATTCTGCTATCCAATTTCCTTCCAAAGTGTCTATTTCCTTTCATTTTCCTCCTCATGTTCCTTCTCCTCTTCCTCCTCCACCACCTCCTTGTTTGTAAGTGTATCATCTGTTTACTCTCTACCCATCCTTCACCCATCCTCCACCGATCCTCCACCCATCCTCCACCCATCCTCCACCCCTCCACTCACACACCCACTCGTCATCCTCTCCCCTCCCCCACCACACCCACGGCACTGCTGATACACACTGATGGAGGATAAATCTTGGACTGCATTCATTTGTTTTTTTGGTGCAGCATAAAGCAAAAATACTGTGGGGGTTTTTTTATCCTAAATTTATGTTATTAGTGATTATGTTTCCCAGAACTGTGTTGGGTGCATGGTGGGTGGTGACATATGAGGTGGTCACACACACACACACACACACACACACACACACACACACACACACACACACACACACACACACGTACATACATACACGCTCACCCACACGTATGTACTGTACAAACACACACGTACACTCATAGTCGTATATACACACTCACCCACACATACACACAGAGAACACACACACACACACACACACACACACACACACACACACACACACACACACACACACACACACACACACACACACACACACACACACACACACACACACACACACGCGCGCGCGCGCGCTTAAACAAACAAACACACACAAGCACACAAACACAACTTTGGGAAGAAAATAGATGTGGATATCCAACGTTAAGTATTTCAAAAGGATAATTTGAGTCCAATAAAGTGACCACGAACGACCATTTTGTGTTAATAAACAATAAATTTCACCATCGAGTCGAGCTTCATTGAGCCTGAAAGTGTACCTTGTATGGTGTTGGCGGTGGTTGGGAGGCGTGATGCGTGCACAGTGTCCTGGGAGACTCACCTGTACAAGGAGAAACAAAACAGGTGAAAATGCGTCCGTACACTAGCCCTAAAATTTTAATACTATTGGTACATATTTATTACTACTACTACTACTACTACTACTATAATAATAACAATAATAATAATAATAATAATGATAATAATAATGTACTAAAATTAAAGTCCTTGTAGCCTTCCTGTACCAAGCAGCAAATTAATTACACAATCTTGATAATTAATCATTTATACAATAACATCTTACTACGTACACGTCATTAAATGTTTGGGTTGTTACACACACACACACACACACACACACACACACACACACACACACACACACACACACACACACACACACACACGAAATCCTTGCAACATATGTGTTGCCCACTTGTGGCACACCCCGCTTTCTGCCCTCAAAACGGACCATTAACGCAACACACCCATAAGTCACACTTGATTACCTGGACAACACCTGCGTGAGGGTGCAGGTGTTACTATTATGGCTCACCACTACGGCCCCGTCAGGAGTAATATATCTTACTCCACCTCACCCCCCACCCTTACCCACCTTCCCTCCCTGGTAATATTGCAAGGCTGTCTTCTTCTAATACTTCACGTTCACCTTCAGTCCTTGTAACATTTGATTGCTGCATCGGCTTACTTATATTTCACTGTTTTAAGGTGGCATAGCGAAGTGTTAGGGCGTAATGCAGTGCCAAAGTGTGTGTGTGTGTGTGTGTGTGTGTGTGTGTGTGTGTGTGTGTGTGTGTGTGTGTGTGTGTGTGTGTGTGTGTGTGTGTGTGGGTGTGTTATGTGTGTATGCAGTGCGTTATTATACGTTCACCAGCAGTGCCGCGGTAACAGTAAAAACGTGAAGGGACTCTGTTTTTCTTGCTCCTTCCCCTCTTGGCTGTAATACTTCACCGCGTTGTGTTTGCACTGAGTCAACACCGTGAGAGTAATTAAGCACAAGGTGGAAGGAGATAAAAGAATGAATGTTGCAAATTAGTGAGACGAACGATAAGTGGGAGACGAGCGCGAGCCACTAAAATGTGGATCAAAAGAGTAATTGCGGTGAAAATAAAAGGGCGCCTGAAACCGTGCATGACACGTGATGCGAATAAAGATAAAAGATGACGATGATAAGTGCGTTTGGTGCGTGCATGGCGTGCGGCGTGTGTCCATTTGATGCCAGCCTGGCGTGTGTTTGCCTGCAGGGAACATACACCGCCGGCCGCTGCGCCACACAGGTGAGGCAACGCGAGTGCACGCTCTGCCTCGCTCGGCCCCTCAGGCTTGCCGATCTAAAAATAGCAAACCTTCCAATGGAATATGAAAAAAAAAAATAATGCACAGGTGGAAACTAAACTGCAACTTCAAAAACTGTTTCCACACGATAAATGCTTCCATTTTCTTAACTTCTACAACTTCATATATATATATATATATATATATATATATATATATATATATATATATATATATATATATATATATATATATATATATATATATATATATAGAGAGAGAGAAAAGAAGAGAGAATGCTATCGGTTACAGTAATAATACAAGTGCCCGTGATATCCGGTGTGATGGGTGCATAGGAATACAAAGGCAGGCAGCACAGGTGAGCATGGTGGAGGTGGTACGGTACAGTCACGCTGGTAGGGACAGAATTACTCCAAGGTGTGAGTGTTGATTCCAGAGTCTCGCCACACAGTCCAACCTTCACACAGAGAGGCTCAAAGGAAGGCTGCGCCCTCCAATATATGGGCCACAGTGTCAGGTAAAAAAATAATAATAATAATAAACTAAGGCTTATTACTGTTTCACTACTGACACATGGAGCCTAATAATTTTTTTTTCAATGCAACAAATCCTCTACACGAAATGAGGTATGCTCTCTCTCTCTTTCTCTTTCTCTCTCTCTCTCTCTCTCTCTCTCTCTCTCTCTCTCTCTCTCTCTCTCTCTCTCTCTCTCTCTCTCTCTCTCTCTCTCTCTCTCTCTCTCTCTCTCTCTCTCTCTCTCTCGCACTCGCACACGCACACGCACACGCACACACACACACAGAAAAAAACACCCACACACCCACATATATATATATATATATATATATATATATATATATATATATATATATATACATATATATGTGTGTATTATATATATATATATATATATATATATATATATATATATATATATATATATACATATATATGTGTATTATATATATATATATATATATATATATATATATATATATATATATATACATATATATGTGTGTATTATATATATATATATATATATATATATATATATATATATGTACATATGTATACATATATATATATATATATATATATATATATATATATATATATATATATATATATCAAACACACCTGGAAATACCACGCAACAATTAACTATAATCCTGTGTTCAGAAATGGTGTCACTGGTTTCCTTGTATATACAATTTTTTCTGCCATTTAAAACTAAGAGCCAAGCATCACCAGCCTTGACTGTCTTCCAGCCTGGCACCTCGGCCGTGTGATATATTCATTAACATTCTGGACACTAGCGACGCGCAGCTCCCCAGCACACCATCTCACTATTCCATTCACACCCTTCACCCCTTTTGTGACCCACAGTTTCCTTGACGCCAGCTCATCGTCCCTCTCATAGTCCTCTCACAATCATTCACCTTCAACTTGAGACTAATACATTATTTGTATCATTCTTTCATCTCTCATTCTTTTCAAGTGACCAAGAAACTTCACTTCCTCTTGATCTGTACGCACTTCAAGGCAACTTCACCTACTTCCAAACATCTTCCTTAAGCTATCCTCACTTAGGATAATCTGTCAAAGCACTTCACCCCAATAACTGTCCACAACACTTCATCTTACAACTCCGGAATTTCACCTTCACCACACAACCATATGATGCAACAATCTTTTCAAATATTAAATTTTTCGCCTCCGTAGATAACGTCCTCTCTCGCTCTCTCGCTCACTCTCTCTCTCTCTCTCTCTCTCTCTCTCTCTCTCTCTCTCTCTCTCTCTCTCTCTCTCTCTCTCTCTCTCTCTCTCTCTCTCTCTCTCTCTCTCTCTCTCTTTTCTAAAACCTACAATTTCTCTACCTTACCAACTAGAAAGCTTAGCAATGACTACGCTTCAAATAGCAATAATGAAACTTTTACTACATATTCCAGTATTTCTCTTTTCAAAACCCTTTATCTTTTCACTTCCTACACCTCAATCTCACCAATCAACTATTTTCCACATTCCCTTACAACTTCCTTCTCACACTAAATATATATATAAAAAGAAATACATGAAAATACGTACATACTCATATATTACAATAGATACAGACGAGATTGTATTTTCTGAAGTCGTCCCTTTCCTGTATGTGTATTGCATTCATCTTCCCTTTCTTGTCACTAAGGTACTTCTCAGATTTCACTTCTTGCACCTCCACTCACTCCAACACTCCTTCCTTCCTTCCTTCCTTCCATCTCCACCTCCACTCACTCTAACACTCACTCCAACACTCCTTCCTTCCTTCCTTCCCTCCATCTCCACCTCCACTCACTCTAACACTCACTCCTTCCTTCCTTCTCCACCTCCATCCACCTACCCATCACTTCTTAACCTCATAACTACAGTCTTGCTCCTCACTTTTTTTCTCTCATTTTTCTATCCCGTCATTCTTTTGTTTATTTTCTTCTATCTCCGTTTCATTTCCTCCTTCCCTTCACTTTACACACATCTCCTTTAATCTCTCTTTCTTTGTTTTTGTTTTTTATGTCTTCGTTGACCTTATGTCTTCTTCACGTATTATGCAAGTCCCCTCTGTTAACTGTCTTGAATTATTTATTATGTTGACTCCTCCTCATCATCCTCCTCCTCCTCCTCCTCCTCCTCCTCCTCCTCCTCCTCCTCCTCCTCCTCCTTCCTTCATTATCCTTCCTTCATCATTTTTAAATACTTTACTTAATTTCTTAATCACATCTTATCGGCGTTCTTCCTTCCATCCCTTCCCTCCTTCCTTCCCTCCTTCCCTCCCTCCCTCCCTTCATCCCTCCCTCTCTTCCGCCTTGCCTTATTTATTTCCCCCTTCCTTCCTCCTTCCTTCCTTCTTAAATCTTACTACCCCTTACACCTCCCTCTCTCCTATTTTCCCTTCTGATTCCTTCTTCCTCCTTCCTCCTTCCATTATTTCGTTCTCCTTCACTTCCTTCCGGATTTCTTTCTTATTGTATTATTTCCCTCACGCCTTCCTGCCTTCCATCCTTACTAACTCTCTCTCTCTCTCTCTCTCTCTCTCTCTCTCTCTCTCTCTCTCTCTCTCTCTCTCTCTCTCTCTCTCTCTCTCTCTCTCTCTCTCTCTCTCTCTCTCTCTCTCTCTCTCTCATTCCTTCCTTCCATCTCTCCGTTGACATAGCTACCTCCTTCACTTTTCCCTCCCTCCCCCTCCTTCCCTCATCCCTCCCCCTTCCCCTTCCCCTTCCCACCCCTACCCTTTCCCTCCCTCCTCCCCTCTCCTCGCCTCCTCCCCTTTCTCTCCTCCCTCCCTCCCCTCCCACCCCCTCCCTCCCATTCCCCCATTTAAGCAACGTCGTTTTCTCATATTCACGAGGGGAAACATTTTTTTTTCCTCACAGTGTCGCTAAAAAAAGTGATGGAAGCTAATGAGGTCTTTGTGTGTAGCGCCACCTTCTAACCGGAGAGAGAGAGAGAGAGAGAGAGAGAGAGAGAGAGAGAGAGAGAGAGAGAGAGAGAGAGAGAGAGAGAGAGAGAGAGAGA
>JAPQNM010000042.1:2522021-2529521 GCA_029783475.1 Metacarcinus magister | reverse complement strand
GTAGTAGTAGTAGTAATAGTAGAAATAGTAATAGTAATAGTAATAATAATAGTAGTAGTAGTAGTAGTAGTAGTAGTAGTAGGAGTAGTAGTAGGAGTAGGAGTAGTAGTAGTAGTAGTAGTAGTAGTAATAATAATAGTAGTAGTAGATGTAGTAATAGTAGCAAAATTATAATAATCTTATTGACAATAATAATAATAATAATAATAATAATAATAATAATAATAATAATAATAATAATAATAATAGCAATAATAATATGAAACAGGAAAATAGGGAAGGAACTGTTTGACAGGTTAAAAGTAATAAATTGATCAGTGGTTGCAATGATATGTGCTGGGAGGATGTAGCCACACTCTGCCTTGAAGACTGAGCTGAGGCGATGAGCAAAAGAGGTAAATTAAGTAACACGAGATTCAAGTGGATGTTAACAGAGAAAGGCAAAGACGAATGAATAGCAACCACCGTCTAACAGTACTGAATAGCAGAGGGAAGAGTTAAGAAAGGAGAGACAATGTTCTACAGAAATCATGAGGAAGTGTATAGAAAATATGAGAGATAATCATAATGGTAATCAGAATACAAGGGCAGGAAATACAATAGAGAATGATGCAACGCGTGTATACAGAGTGCCTGGAATGAATACATGAAGGACAGCAGGGAGTACGTACTGAATGCATAATCTTAAAAAAAAAATCATTAACAGGAAATTCATTGTTCAAAAAGAGGGATGTTCATTAGTATAACATGTGAGTGATTGGAGTTTGTGAATAAAAACCTTTAATGGAGGAGGTGTGAGTAGACAGGAGTGAAAAGGAGAAGCTGGTGTGTGTGTATATGTATTAAAAGGAGTATTAGAAAAGTATCTTTAGACTATAAATAATGTGTTGATCGATCCTATGTTAAAAGAACGACCCCAAAACACTGATAAAGATATGCTATTCAAGGTTATCAAATTGAATAAGGACTTCACGAGGAGATGTCAAGTGAAGATAAGAGAAGAATGAAATATGTTTGCAAATAATGAAGAAAAAAAGTAAAAAAATGAATAGAAGGCATATCAAAGCAGTTTTCATTAGTAATACGAAAGAATTATGAAAGGTAGATGATGACAGGAGATGAAAGGACAGAGAATAAAAGAATGATAAAGTGAAGGAGCTAGTAAGGGAGAAATGTTTTTTTTTTTTTCCTTTTTAGAAAGAGAATAAGAGGAAGGGTGAGGAAGTGAAAAAAAGAAGAAGGAAAGGGGTCAAGGGAAAAAATAGCAGGAAGTTTTAGATACAACAACAAGGAATTTATTGAAGGAAGTAGCTGAGGATAAGAAAATACGAGAACAAGTGTCAGAAGTAATTGTAAATACAAAATAGTGATGCTGAATGGCAAAAATATGGTGTTTTATAGTGTATAGTTGATTAATGAGAACACTAAAAGATTACTTGTGTCTGGGAGGGAAAGATTAAAGCATGTAAAGGCTGAGAAAAATGACGTACTGGGATCCTTGAAAAAAAATTTGAAGTGTTGAAAATCACACGATAAGGATGTGATCACACACGAACTGGTCAAGAAAGGCAGAAGTGTATCGGGAAATGGCTGGTTACCAAAAAAGTGAGGGATGGCAGGTGTTGTAAAACCAATGAGTCAACGTGACCCAAGCATCCATGAGGATAAAAGACATGTATGGAACATGGTGAGTTGCAGCAATGTGTTATAGAGGGGCATGACGTGCCGCTGATAGCCTGAACCTTAAATAATACAACATTGTTGGTCACACCACTGGAATACAGGCTGAAGGGGGAGGGTCTGCTGCTGCTGGAGTATTGTGGTGACACATCTCAAAAATATAAATAAATAAATGAATATCTAAAAGTAAATAAAATAATCATCAAACACACACACACACACACACACACACACACACACACACACACACACACACACACACACACACACACACACACACACACACACTGTGCGTGTGTGTGTGTGTGTGTGTGTAAACATGGCTATAGTTTTATGATATATGCATACGAGTGCATATACGTACACGTACGTATGTATATATCATTAAATGCGAAATAAATAAACGTTCCAACTTAAATATATATATATATATATATATATATATATATATATATATATATATATATATATGTATAATTCACAGAATGGAAATCGAAATAATCCATACAACAACTATGAAATACAGCAAAGTGTGTGAGTGTGAGCGAAATGTGAATGCATGTGTAAATCTGAGTGTATGTGTAAATGTAATGTTGTGTGTCTGGCATTGCTTCTGTTTTTATGAATTTTATTTTTATTTTCCATTGGACTTTGTGGTGGATGGATGGAACTCTGCACGTACGGGAACAGCTAGTTGTATTGAAATTATTGTTACTATTATTATTACTATTATTATTATTAAATTATTATTATTATTATTATCATTATCATTATCATCACTATCACCATTATTATTATTATTATTATCACTATCATCATTAATACCATCATTATTTTCACCATTGTCTTTATTATTGCTGCTACAACTTTTTTTTTATTCCACACTCCCTTTCCACCTCCCTTCCTGGTGGTTTTCCCCTTCAGCCTCCCTCCAAACAGTCATCCTCACACATTCCCAACAAATTTTCGCAGGATCGATTACCTTGCTGCAGACACAACCCAGTAAGTGTGACGGACTTTCCCGGAAGTGCGGCATGTGCCTCCACACCCACATTTACCACTCACCAACTACGCAAGTCAATACGTCTCGATTAAGTCTCACGAGCCAATCGCTAACCCAACACACGGACACACCATTAATACCCTCATGTTCTGCAAAGGCACTGGTTCTACAGGCTTCAATTCCCTTCTGCAGGTCCTTGTTTAGGTTTTCATGTCACACAATCATAAAGTACGGCAGGAATACCATAATTTTGTCTAACTGCAGGTATGAAAGATGAACAGCACCACATAAACCAGCAAGGAAAGCTCTCGAATATCTGACTGTCCTCGCCTTTCATTATTCTCGCTTGGACAGACAGACAGCTCTGCTTCATCCAGTAATCCTCCAAACACCTGGTCCTTTGTTTTGCCCGAAGAATGAAACTAATAAATATTGTATGACTTTTTCTTCTTTCTTATTCTGAGACAACATAACATTTCAGTGGAGGTGTTGTAAGGCTTTTCACCTTTGTCGCTCGAAGTCACCTTTTGCAACACACAGGGAATACGAAAACATGCATTATAAACACACTGACCTTTCATTATATGAAAAAGAATATAAAAATGAACACAAACGGAAAAGCTCTAAAATATGTGGAAAAAATATCAAATAAATATTGTGCCCGGATCGAAGGTCAGTCACATTATTGGTGGCAGCGGTGATTGTGGCGGCGCGGCAGTGTGCGCAACGGAGCGAGACAACCACCACGGGACACCCTGCGGCGAGGACAGGTGTGGCAGCTCATGGCAGTGCGGGGGACCACAAAGGGGAAGAAGGGAATGAGGGGGTTAGATGGTGGTGGGCGGCGAGGGGAGGGTTGAGGGTTGAGGGGGGCGGGGTGAGGCTTAGGGCGACGAGTGAGTGAGGCCTCGTGACCTTTGCCGAACCAACGGAAAATCCACACAAGCCCACCACATAAGGTTTTGTGTGTGTGTGTGTGTGTGTGTGTGTGTGTGTGTGTGTGTGTGTGTGTGTGTGTGTGTGTGTGTGTGTGTGTGTATGTATGTGTGTGTGTGTGTGTGTGTGTGTGTGTGTGTGTGTGTGTATGTGTGTGTGTGTGTGTGTGTTTTGCTCTTCGCTTTAGTCCCTTGAAAACCTTCTCGAGCTTTACCAAGGAAGACACATTTTCCCTCCCAGCTCACCTTCACCTGCCCGCCCGCGGCTCCAGAATGAGGGGAGCGAAAACAACATGAAAAGGGAAGAAAGGAAGCCTAAAGAAAATAACAAAAAAGAGAATGATAATATTTCAACGAGCCGTCATATTGTCGTGTTTGCCTGTGACAAAACAAACTATAAATAAGTATACATCAAAAATAATACTAAAAATAATAATATATTGATAGATGAATACATATATATACATACATACATACATACATACATACATACGTAATACCTTCGGGAGGACACAAGTTGTCTATTTGTCAGAGCAAGATCTTAAAAAAAAAATCTTACCAGATTCAACAAAACACTTCTATACTTTACATTATGAATGTAACTCAATACTGAGCTTTGTAATATTATTTTTCATTTAATCAAATAAAACAGTAACAATTAGACATGTAAAACTGTGAAATACTGTTCATTAACCCATTACAATTATATGTTGCACTCCTCCTCCTCCTCCTCCTCCTCCTTCTCCTCCTCCTCCTCTTTTTCCTCCTGATCCTGCTCTTATCTCTTTCTCGCTTTCTTCCATTTTCCTTTCAGTTCCCATTTTTGACGCTTCACCCTCAGATTCTCTCTCCCTCTTTTCCTTAATCTTTCCTCCACACATTTCATTTCCTCTCCATCGCCGGTTACCGTGACCACCACTGGTGTCAGGACGCGGCGGGAGCTTCCATCCCTTGTCCCATTTTCTGTGATTAATTCCCTGCAGGAAACTTAAAACGGGGTAGCCTCTCTGATCTTTTAGAGGGGAGACTCTGCCATATAAGGAAAGAAAGAAAAGTGAGTGTGTTATTCACCATGGTCTGGAGGATTACAAGCTGGACTCATCATTGTCAGCCATTACCCTTCTCGAAAGAGCTGAGAGTTCCTATGGGCAAGGCTGAGGCCTCTCACACATCACACACACACATCCCCTTGTTCAAGGGGGACAGTAACCGCTTCCTGGCAGGGAAAAATCCTTAGCGACCTGAACAGGATTCGAACCGGGTGACGGGCGGAAGTCGTTATATTGGACCATGGGAGCGGTGTGTGTGTGTGTGTGTGTGTGTGTGTGTGTGTGTGTGTGTGTGTGTGTGTGTGTGTGTGTGTGTGTGTGTGTGTGTGTGTGTGTGTGTGTGCGCGCGCGTGTGTAGGAATGGGTAGGTGGGTGTTATTCAGGATTTCCGTTCTTTCATTGGAAGAAAAACTTTGAACAAACGAAAGCAACACAATATTTCACTGGCTGCATGTTTTATATGTATTTGTTTACTTATCTATTTACTTGTTTATTAATTTATTTATCTATCTATTTATCTATTCTCTTTTATGTTTTTTTTTCTTTTTTTCTTTTTCTTTTACTTTCCTTTGAAAAAATTGCAACGAATTCGAAACTTATAAATATCTGCAACGAATATAAAAATCAAAACATAATAAAAAAAAAATAATACTAACATACTTTCACAAACGTGTCATAATTTAATTCTTTAATTCTCACGCAATAGAAAACATCAAAAAACAGACACTTTACCCATACAGGGAACTACTGACGAATACAAAATTAATAAACAACAAACTCAACCATCATAGTAACACACAACCAATAGTAAAATACTACCAACTTTAATTCCTCAGAAGAAAGGCAAAGAGAAAACGAGACGAAAAATAAAACACAAAACCCTCGGCAGCTTCTCAGATAAGGGGAGACTTAGCAAACAAAACTTGGACAGTCCATTCCAGGTCTCACGGCGCTCCAGGATTTCCAGATACGCAGATTCCAGTCGTGTTCCCCAATTATCGCCTCGGGATTCCAGGCGTTGATTCCATGATCCACTCGTCGCACAAGAGGCAGATCCTATTTGCAGTTCCATTAATCCACCATTTTGGCCTCGCTTTCCAAGTTGTGGGATTAAGACGCGTCCCTCGAGAAATTGAAGACGCAATTCCCTTTTTTCACTTCGTCAGGTTTTTCTTTTTTTCCTCGTTTTTCATTGTCTTTTTAATTTTTTCAATCTTCTTTTTCGCGTTAGTGCAATGGTTCTTTTCCTTCTCTTTTTTTTTTCAACGACGTTTTAAGAATCCTTCTTTATCGAGATTTTTAATATTCTTAGGTGCGTTTTCTTTTCTTCTCTTTCTAGTGAATCTCGCTCATTTAGTTGGAAGAAGGAGGAGGAACAGGAGGAGGAAGAAGAGGTGATGGTAATGGAAGAGGAGGAGGAGGAAGAAAGAAAACAGGAACAGGAACGGGAACAGGAAGAGAAAGAAGAGAAGGAGGAGGAGGAGGAGGATGAGGAAAAACACACAGCAACACAAAGGAAGAACAAACGGCATCAGACCTGCTGGCCTTTACGAGGCTGTTTTAGATAAACTACACTACCTAATCTGAAGTGAGAGGGAGGCACAGGACATCAAAAAGCATCCTCCCCAAACACCGCTCCATCCAGCCGAGGCTTGCAGAAAAGGAAGAAATAGAAAAACCATGTTGCTAGAAATAGAATGTAACTACTACTACTTCCACCAATGCGATAATAATATTCTGAATTTACGCTATGTAATCATTTCGAGTCCCCCGACGGGAAGGGGTGTGAAGGGGTGGTGATATTAGAGAGTAGACAGAAAACTGACAGACACAACAGACAGGACAGAGACGTTGAAAAACAGACATATACGTAATCAGACCGACAAACAGCCAGAAAGTGAGAAAAACAGAGACACAGACGGAAAAAAAATAGTTGCGCGCGCACACACACACACACACACACACACACACACACACACACACACACACACACACACACACACACACACACACACACATACAGGAAGAAGCAGAGAAAAGGGAGAGAGAATCAAGAAAAAGCCTTCACCTCTGCCACCACCAGTTATTGGCTTTCACAAACACATCCAAACACCAACAAACATCAACTCTCACCGTCCACACGTAAGAGAAGTTTCCGGAAAAATTCACATCTGAGTTCACAAATTATTACACTCGCGCGGGGCAGGTGCGAGGCGGGGAGGGAGGAGGTGTGCGGAATGGTTCATTAATTGGTGAACACAGGTAAGGTAAAAGTGTATCACCTCAGTACCTTCTCAAAGCTTTAGTGAAAATAAATTTCTTAATGTGCAAAAGTGGTATGAATTTGTATATATTATTATTATTATTATTATTATTATTATTATTAGTGGTAGTAGTAGTAGTAGTAGTAGTAGTAGTAGTAGTAGTAGTAGTAGTAGTAGTAGTAGTAGTAGTAGTATATAAACAGATCCAGCAGCGTTACGTAAAACATGAGCCCAGCTTCCTCCACATTAAGCATGCATTGTCCGTTGTTCAATCTAGCGTACAAGTGATGGTTTGCATGCTATCTGTGGTTGTTACGAATACATAAAAAAAAATTCAATTCAACTGAAATTCGCTCCTTATTCTTGTGTAAATCTGAATCATCACAACGGCACTCTTTTCATATGTAACTTGAAGAAAATCTTGGAACTTTTTTCTATTTTCGACGTAAAGGTGATAGATTAAAATGACTTCCTCTGCTGCAAGACACAGACCAAACACTCAGTAACCAGCAAAGAAGACAAAGACGTCACAACCCCGTCAGACCGTCACGGGCGTCACAGTGGTGTTG
>JAPQNM010000042.1:2512021-2517021 GCA_029783475.1 Metacarcinus magister | reverse complement strand
GAAGAATTAAAGAAGTAGAAGAGCAAAAAGAAGTAAAGAAGAAGAGGAAGAAGAAGTAAAGAAGAAGAAGAAGAAGAAGTAAAGAAGAAGAAGAAGAAGAAGAAGAAGAAGAAGAAGAAGAAGAAGAAGAAGAAGAAAAGGAAAATAAGACAAGGGAAAAAGAAGAAATGAAAAAGAAGAAGACAAGGAAAATAAAAAAAAAGAAACGGAAAGAAGAAAAAGGAAAAAAAATTAAAAAGAGAAGAAGGAAAATAGAAGACCAAGGAGGAGAAAACGAAGAATTAGAAAACAGCAAACAGATCACATGGTGTGTGTGTGTGTGTGTGTGTGTGTGTGTGTGTGTGTGTGTGTGTGTGTGTGTGTGTGTGTGTGTGTGTGTGTGTGTGTGTGTTCTGTGTGTAGTAATGGCACAGTGCGGTAGAGTATAATGTGTAACCTTTATGGTATGGCGCGCAGTGATGCAAATTAGTGTTGTGTTCAATAGTGAAGTGCAATGCGTCGTAACAGTGTTGAGTGCGGTGCGTCATGCTGTATTAGTGCAGCGTGACGTGATGCAGAGCGGCGCACTGCTGCAACGAGCCACAGCTTGTGTTGCATCAAGGGTAATGTACAGTATGTCACGTGCTCACTGCTATCTGATTTTCAACTATTTATTTGACAACTTATTCCTTTCTGCAACAAAGGATAAATGACGGAAGCCTAAAAATAGTAAATTTCCATGTACTATGTGTGTGTGTGTGTGTGTGTGGAACTTTCACGATCCACCGCTAACACACACACACACACACACACACACACACACACACACACACACACACACACACACACACACACACACACACACACATACACACGTAATGAGAGGCATAACTCATATGGGTGAGCATCTGAGCGGGAGAGTAGAATTAGAAGTTAAAAAACAAACTATCGACTTAGAGTGAGTATATCAAATGTTGACTTTATATTCTGAACAAAGGACAGACCAAAAATATAAAGTGCAGTGAAACGGTTTAACTTAGTGCCTTCAGGAAGCAGAGGATGGGTGGGTGTCTGAAAGTTTGCATCTGGTTAAAAAGGTTACCAGTTTAGGAGTTTTGAGACATAACAGATCACCAGACTATCTATATTCTGATCGTAAGATATTAGGAAACTTGAAAGGTAAATGCTATGCAGAAGCTCCACAAAAGTACTGTTGGGAAGGATGTCTGAAAAAAGTAACATTAAGGAAATAGTCTTCAGCATAGCATTGAGATTAATCAAGACCAATGTTGAATAATAGAAGCACTACCAGAAGGGAACGTAGAAGAAGAAGAAGAAAAAAAAGAAAAAGGAAAAGAAGAAGAAAAAGAAGGAAAAGAAGAGGAAAATTAAGAAGAGATAAGCCACCATACCAATGCTTCAAGTGTCCCCAACAACCTGTACGAGCCTCACACTCCCTCAATGCGTACACACGAGTCCTCAACGCAGCGTTAAAATGTGCTTCCATAGTAATCTTTCCTGCTAGACGAAAGCCGCCATTAGGTGCGCGGTCGTTATCACTTTTAGTTCCCAGGGAATAATGGAGGTCTGAACAAAGTACTTCCGCCGCTGGTCTTGACTGTAGCTATTTCACTTTTTCTCCCTCGAGCCATTAAAGCGTCGTTCAGCCTAAAGGAGATTTGGAAGAAAAATAATCGTACCTTTAAGATGAATGAATGTGGTTTCCTACTGTAGTTAATTCATCTTTTCCATGCTTCCTTTCCCCACCTTTTCCCTTAACTGGCCTCATCTTTGCCCCTCACACCACCCCCCCCCCTCTCCTCCGCCCCACAGAAGCGACTACAAATTGGAAAACTTGGCGCAGTCATGTCGGGTGAGGGATAGAAGGAAATTTTCTTTAATGCAAGCTTTTCCGCGTCACCAACCACGCATGTTCCATATTAAGAGTGTGCGCGTGTGAAATGCCTCCGTCCGGAAGAAAAAAAATATTACACATGCAGTTATTCAAGCTGGGAGTCTCCTCTACTTTTGATTCAAGTAGTCCTTAAAAGAATAACCAGTTTTGGAAGGAAATAGTTAACGTCACAAAATATCATATTGTCCATTTACCAGCTCAGTGCCTTGAGTCCCACGCTAGCGATGTTCCCTTGTCAGCCGCCTTGCCCCTGGGAGTCACTGTCACATGAGCTGCTCCCTTGGCAGCCTCCTTTGTCTCATCTTCCTATTCGCTCTGAGTCTGAGGAAGTCTGAGACAGTGAGGGGACATATGAAAGGCGTAAGTGGTACAAGTATAATACATACGTCGCCACGGAGGTAATGGTGTGAGACTTTATTCCTTTTAGCTCGTTGCACCGCCTTCCAAACACCTGATTTAAGAGTTAAAAGCTTTCTTTTTTTTTATATGAGGATCGACAAAGGTAAGGCGGCTGCCACACAGGTAGAGGCGATAAGAACTGTTCTATGTGCAACGAAAGAAAATACCGCAAGTATTATCCATCAGCTGATAATTTGATACAATGGTGTATTCATTCGGTGCTTCTAGACGTGAGATAATCGCCTCCATGACAGATGCACGCTCTCTTTAATAAACGGTTAGTCAGAGAGGAATGTACAGCAGGACTACATAAAAGCTTCGCATGTTTGTAAACTATATCGAGTGGACATGACAACCGCCGGCTCATCAAGGGAATTTTTTTAGGGAACGAGGCTCCTGGACAACAAATGCATGAACCACCTAAGCCCTGGGACACTCAGAAGTCGATGATTCTTATTACATCGCTTTTCAATACAACAATGAAAGAGATGGATTGACGCAGCAAGTAGTAAAACTGAGCGAAAAGGAACAATCACTAAAAAAATTTTTAAATTAAAAAATTAAGACCATGGAATTCGCAACGTATCAGTTCTGGTATCTGTGCGTAACGTCACTGATGGGGGTGAGGAGTGGCTGGAGGATGAGGAGAGGCTGGAGGGTGAGGAGAGGCTGGAGGGTGAGGCTAGTAATTAAGTCGCCTTAATCACTGCTTCGACACAACCGCCTTTCCTTCACCCACAGTTCATACCTACCACACATGCCCTCACGTCACGCTATATCTGTGATTTAATCCTCAGTGATGTTTTTTGTATATATGTTTTAAGAGTGTTGATTTAAGGAAAAGTAAATTCGTCTTTTATAGATAAAACACCTATTTGCATTATAATAAGGGAACAAGAGTTTAATAGGCTCGTTTGACCTATAATCACCATGCATGCGTCGCGCCAAACATGGAACAAGGACGCCCGCTTGCCAAACAGTCTCCTTGACACTTTTGAACCACTCTGTACACTCATTCACTCACTCGGCATTCCACTTCTATAATACCTTTACCCAACTGACTGTTTCTCCATCCTCACCAACACTTCCTTCAAGCCTTCGGACTGTTACTACACAATACCAAAGTTCCTTAAGTCACATAATAAGCTCGTGTAGGTTACGGGACTCAACGTAACGGTCAACCAACACTAACATAGTTTGGTCGTGTAAGTCATTGCCATACACCTCCGAACCAATCCTTATAAGTAGTAACAGTGTATGAAACTAAACCACTCTGACCAGTGATGAATGGATCTCAGTCTCGGTGGGAACATTTTTTTCATCTATCTATAGTTTATGACGCCTCGTTCCCTCTGGAAACGTCTCCCAAGGGGATGGCCACGACAGAAGAGCCTCCACCTCTCCCTATCTAAACAGGAAAAATAAAACTGAGGGAGTCTTATACTTTGGGGTTTTGTCCTACACTCGGTTAGGGTACTGCAGGGCAATGCTGGTTAGGTAATTTACACTGCACATGCACGAGTTTACTACACAAAATATTTTTTCAGCTATTTTTTCTTTTAATTTTTATTAACACGTTGGTTAGCTGGGCTGTATAGAGCCCTATAATCACTACTGTTTTTTTCATATAATTTGATATTCATCTATTGCTTACATGCTTAGTTTTGTCCCTCGCATGACATGGGCAAAAATACACATATAGCTTCCAACCTAAACAAATTTGGTTTTAAATCTTAACCCAACTAGCTAGAATGGTGATTTGCTGATTAGTTGGAATAAACTAGCCATCATATTTCTATATATTTTTAGAAGGAACACTAACATTCTTTTTAACCACCTAATAATAATTTTCAGAGCAAAGACAGACCATGCTTTCTGCAAACGTGAAGCCATGAGGACGGGTGGTGGGCGGTGGGCCTCCACCAAAGGCAGATGATACAGAAACTACAAGAATCCTTAGCATCATCAGTGATGACCTTGATGATTTGGGGGATGAACTGGACAATTAATCAGTGACTCCTTTCACTAGCTAACACCTTACTCACTTTCCCCTTACCATTTATCCTGCCATACTCCCTCCCATCTACCTTTAATCTTTATCTTCGCTAACACAACATAGTGGTCCGACCCTTCATACATCCCTCTCACTGCCTTAGCATCCAACACATCCTTTATTAATTTATCATCTACTGCTATGTTATCAGTCATACTTTTCTGTTCGCCCCTCTCGTTGATTTTAACAGTATGTCTAACACTATACAACCACATATCATTATTACATTTATTATTATTACATATGAATGTAAATGGTAGAACTGTTTCTTGGATGCAAAAGCTATCTATCACATAGGCATCAATATACCAAAGTAAATAGAATTGAATCAAATGTGATATGTACTAATATTTGTGTACCACAGGAATGCATTCTAGTCCCAATTATGTTTACTCTATATACCAATGACTGTGTAAGTAACTATAGTTCATGTTCAATTACAAAATATGTTGATGATACTGCAGTGTTAATTAAAATTACCAGATATAATTCAGTAGAATATCTTGCTCAAATAAATTATTTTACTGCATGTGTCAATTGAACTACCCAAATCTCAACTTTGAAAAGACCAAAGAAACTACTTTTGACTTGAAAGAATAATCACATTCCAAACAATAATGTTAGTAACAATGAACGGGTTGAGAGTCATATATA
>JAPQNM010000042.1:2506784-2511921 GCA_029783475.1 Metacarcinus magister | reverse complement strand
TGGGTGTGATAAGGGATAACTACTACTGTCCTACGCTGACATCGACTCGTAGCTTCACAAGTTCACACAACTGTTTCCTCCCCTGCACCAGCCATGACGTCGAGGGTTGAGCCTCATTCCTCCATCCCTTCAGTAACCACCACACACCCATGACATCCGTCTTTATCACGTACCTAACAACCTTCTCTGCACAACAACTATAGCTTGATAATACAATCGAGAATGGAATGAACTATTTGTAATAAGTCATAGCCGTGTCCTGAAGTGGGTGTAGTGGAGTACAGCAGCCTGCCTAACATGGCGCTGAGTACCACTAAACAGGCCTCACCTCACCTCACCTTAGCCACCATGATGCCGCTCTGCCGCCGCCTCCACCATGTCCTCCGTACTCGGGGTGGCGCCGCGGCTCCATGGAAGCAAGTGTTCACTCTTTGGATGCCGCTAAACACGCACACTTTGGTCCAAACTGAGCACAACGCCAGATACACTCACCGGTGACGCCACCTTGGTCAGACTGATGTGACGTCACTTCTTGAATCAGATTCCTTGGATGGTTCGAGACTGCCGCTGAGTCTTTGTAGTTCATGTGTGCTGATGTTGTGGCATTACCACTTTGTACACACAACACTTACATCTGATACATACAATTACGTGTAATGGTGTAGCGTGATAGTTGCCGTGTATGTATAACTGAGTGTGTTATACCATATTTTTTTTATACGCAGCAGATTCCTCTATGATTTCTCAAATTATTGTATTAAGGTTTTAGCTTTACTTTTATCTAAAGAATACAAGGAAATGAATAATAAATAAAAAGTAATCCCATTAAGCATTTAAGCCTCATTTTTATAACAATGAATTCTATGTGCAATGACGTCATTACTGTAACACACAAGAATTGTTGGTAACACTGTCAGTGGCCACCACCACACTCATTCCGTCACATCACACTTACTGTTGCTGTACTTGTGTTGCCTTATCACCCGCGCTGTGCCAATGCCTTCTGTTAATCATGTGCCAAGTGATATTGTTATTGTGTTCAGTTCCAGAATTCGAAACAAAGATTAATAAAGTATTTAAGTATAATGTAAACAAAACTGAACCCCCCTCCCCCTGGCCCTCCCCCCACCCTTCACTCTCCAACCCCATCCCTCTCCCACCACACAGGGTTCCAAACCAAGCAATCCTTCATGTGATGACAATGAAAATAACGCTGAACCGTAAGCAACATATTTATGAATCTATACATTTTTTCAAGTTATTTTAAATAACTAGTGAATTTGTTTACAAGGCATTTTCTTAAACAAGATGCAGCGCTCACAGCCCCAGCTTTTGTCCTGTGCCCTCCTACTACAAGTTTACTAGTGCTCACTAAAGGAGTGAGCTCTCAGCTGTTCCAGGGACTCACACAGCTGCCCGCAGCACGAGCACGAGTACACCTCTATCATCTTGACTTCCTGCTTCTGCTGAGGCTCAATCACGTGTTCGATACCTTCGCAGGACGTCAAGCCCATCACTACCTTGTACTTGTCATCTAATTCCTCTTCTTCATCCTCTTCCGAATCCCACTCCTCCGTTGCGTTTTGTTGATTATACTCACTGGTGTGCCTCAACCGCATATGTGCCGCCAGCCCTGCCCGCCCACGGAAGATACTGCCACAGAGCTTACAGAAGTTGGCATACGTAGCATCCGTCCGAATGTGTGTCTTCATATGGGCGCGAAGATTCCAATTATTGATATGACAGGAGCCACAAACATCGCACACATATCGTTTGTCTCGCAGGTGCACGGCGCGGTGGTGCACTCGCAGCTGCTTCTTCTGTTTGAAAGACATGGTGCACAAAGGACAGACGAAGGGCCGTTCCTGCCCGTGTATGCGCCGGTGCTCCCGCAGCTCAGACGCCATCGTGAAGGCCTTGTTGCACTGGTTACACACGTAGTTGCCCGAGTTGGTGTGTCGCGCCACGTGAGAACGATAGGTGGAGCGAAACTTAAAGGCTGCACGACAAACATCACACACAAAAGGCCGCAACTTTGAGTGCGTCCGTAGATGCACAGACAGCTTAGCCTTATCTGGGGCACGATAATCACAATGGGGGCAGGCGGCCTTCCTCTCCCCATTGTGGACGTAGATGTTGTGGTACTGTAGACTGATTTTCTGCGTGAAGGTCTTCCCACAATCGTTACACGGGAACTTTCGCCCATGAACCGGGGAGGGGCGGTTGATGCGGACTCGACAGCGGTGCAGATGAAACGTTCGAAAACTAAGAAACTCCCTCTTGCAGCTCCGACAGCAGACTTCTCCTGGCTCCTGAACACTACCGGGGTCTGAAAAGAGACATTATGTTAGTGTTGAGTACACTACACCACCACCACCACTATTAACTCTGGTCTTACCTTGCAGGTATGGGACGGAAGACAAGAGGATGGGCATGAGTTCCCAGTCAGGTTGTCTTTCGTGAGGAAATTTCTAGAGCCAAGTTGAATCAAATACATTTGTCTTAAACCATATATATGTTTCTGTTTAATTGTGTCTAAGTATATATGTACACACACACACACACACACACACACACACACACACACACACTCTAACAGAAGACTTACATGACGTCATACAAATACCAGTGATCGCCAGAAAATGTGTGTTTAGATTTGACTGGAGGGACAGGAGGGTATAGGAGGGTTCACATCATGTGCTATTCCTGTGGAAATGGTTAGTTATGAAGATTTATCTAACTTTGGTAAAACTTTACATCTTCACCATAATGGCGTTTGTTTACGTATGCGTATCGGGACTTCACCTCATCCAACTCCCTACTTTTGGTCAGAGAACATTTGATAGCTTCTATATTAACCTAACATAACATAACCTATATTAACCAAACCTTAACCTACATTGACAAATAACAGAACCTTGTTCAAACAAAACTAAACTTTATTTTTCGAAGAGAAGGTCTCACAGAAAACATTAAATATCTCACAAACTAAGAATTTGCGACGGAAATGTAATTAAAAAAAAAGGTAAAATTTTACATCTTCACCATAATGGCGTTTGTTTACGTTTACGTATCGGGACTGCACCTCGTCCAACTCCCTACTTTTGGTCATAGAGAACATTTGATAGTTTCAATATTAATGTAACCTAACCTAGCCTAACCTAACCAAACTTTAACTTACATTGACAAATAGCAAAACCTTGTTTAAACCAAACTAAACTTTACTTTTAGAAGAGGTCTCACAAAAAACATTGAATATCTCACTAACAAAGAATTTGCGACGGAAATGTAATTAAGAAAACCTCAAAATGCATCAGGTAATGCAAAAATATAACCCTGAATTCTCTAGAGCATTATGGTGAAGATGTAAAATAATACACTAACTTTTCCCAATACTTCACATCCAAAAGTAAAAAAAATGGGGACAGACACTATTTAGAGAAAACGCAGGTCTTAAGTTGACCCATATACAATTACAAATGAGAGATGCTCTTCAGATGTGAGCTAGTGGCCTGCAGTGATACACAGTGATATCGTGCAATACCTTGTGTATGCCACCAGTTTTGTGACACAGCAAGAACTATATCGGCCAGTGATGTGAATGAACGGCATGTGAAATTAATTAAGTGATTGAAAGAACTGGAAGGGAGTGGATGCTGTTGTTGCTGGGACTATGTGGGGAGACAAGTGCATGGATGATTGAAGCAGTGAAAGTTCCTGGAGAAAATGTGATGTGGTAAGTGTAGAAATTCATCCTTTTTTTCCTCACAGAATCATCTATTACAAAGGCCTGACATGTGACAAAGATAAAGATAAAGATAATGTTAAAATAAATTATCTGATTGAAAGAACTGGAAGGGAATGGATGGTGTTGTTGGTGGGACTGGGTGGGGAGACGAGTACACGGATGATTGACACAGTGAAAGATTCCCTGGAGAAAATGTGATATGCGAGATCTAGGAACTAGAGACTGTATAGAGAATATGTTGTTTCTTTTTCTGTTTTGTTTTCCTTTTTTCTCCACTCTTCTTCCTATGTAAGTGCCGTCACCCTCGTTCATGAAGAAACAGGACTACTAAGCTGCCCCCGTAACACCATGGGCCAGGCCAGTCAGTTGGTACAGCCCTAAGGTTTCTTAGGCCAAGCGCTTTGAGGCTTACTGAGTGCAGTGGTAAGCTCTGACAGTGTCTATGACGTAAACACTAACATCTTCGAGAGCTTAACAGATCTGGTGCGGTAATCCATACATTACAAAGGCAGCTTTGGTGAGAAGGACCTCCAACTGACTGGCTTGGCCCATGATGTTACAGGGGCAGCATAATCATATGTGATGTAGTGATTTGTGATGGACAAACATTCGGATCTTCCTGGTGTTGGTGTTCTCTGTCTTGTTTAATAGTTGAGATCATGGACGTGAATGGGTAAATTAGTGCTTTTAGTACCAAGTGTCTTGAGAGAAAAAAAACATGGTTCTACTGGAATGGCTATTATGTCAAGGCAGCAAATATTGCCTAAAATATAATAAAGGCCAATTACTGCATACATATTTCATGAATAGCAACTCTAATTTACATAATCATGAAAAAACATTTCCCAGAAGTTGATCCTGCTTGTCGTTACTGAAAGAACACTCCAAGGGGACGCTCAAGAAAAGTTTGTGATGGTACCAAGTTTATCTATGGTGCTTGAAGTGCTTAGGAGCAGGAAGAGTACCTGCATCCAACCTCACTTAAGAGAAACACACTGGAATGGGCTTGAAGGGTGGACGTAATGCTTCTCAATGATGAATTAATAATAATTATCAGAAAAATTTATAACTATTTTGGTAATTTCAAAAACAGTTTATTTAAATTACATTTGTTCCTCGTTTGAGACACTCACTCGGCAAATACATGAACATTCTTTTCTTTCTGCTACATGCAGTAAGTATGTAAGTGCATCCACAAGGAGGAACAATCTAAAACCATTACTCATTATTCAATACACTATGAATCAATTTTAAGTTTAAACTAAACAAGAATTTACTACAGTTCAAATTCGATCTCCTCAGGTCTAACTCGAAACACATAGTTTTCGCTCTCCACAAGCACAGTCCTACCATCCTCCTCCTCCTCAAGACCACTCACTTCAAGGGCCT
>JAPQNM010000042.1:2474284-2501784 GCA_029783475.1 Metacarcinus magister | reverse complement strand
CTTCAAATAATGAAAATAGGCTTTCTATAGTAGAGTCATTAAGTAACTGTAATATAGAAAAAAATAATATATTTTCAAATACTGGTAATAGGCTGTAATAATTGTCATCAAATAACGGGAATAGATTACTAAATATGTTTTCAATATCTATAATAGGCTATTATTAATATATTGTCTTCACATACTAGTAACTAATCTATGATTTCTGTATTGTCATTGAAATTTTTATATTGGTAATTAACTTCCTCCATTGTCACTGGTGAGCAGGACTGTGTTGATCAGAGGTCAGGAGGCAAGTGAAATAACGTCGCCGTCAAGTCGAGACGGCAAAAAGTCGACAGTCTGAAGGCTTCCATAGCGTGTCATGTACATTTCACGCCGTCCACGCCGCTTTGTCAGACCGGCATCAAATGGGCGCCATGGTGACAACGGCAGTCATGACGTGTGAAAGCATCCATAGACACCCAGGGTTATTTGAGAGCACGACGTCGTGTTGTGGACGGCGCACGGTGAAAAGTCGATTCATGTGAAAGAGGCCTAACATCCTCCAATATTCCAAGACAAAAGAGAGGCACCATCAAGTCAATGCCTTTGGAGTATTTACCTAAAATTCAACCATGTACCATATATTACCCAAAATTTGGCTCCCAGACTCCCTTAATTTTGTAAAATCATAACTGGAGGTGCACATACACATTAGCTACAAGGTATTGCACATCATCCATCCAGGGTTTAAGTATGCATAAGCATTAAAGTATCGTGTGGAAAAAAACATGAGACTGTTTCCTTGTTGATTTAAATAAAACATCCTGCAGAAGCATCACATAAGGTAATGATCATTATTGATTGGTAAGAATATTGATTACAGCAGCAATGTACTGCACTAATCAATGATGACATAAATCTATACAACAGAGAAAATAAAGTAATAAAAGAAAACAAAGGCTGATAAGGATATGAAGTGAAGGTTTTTCCTTTCCTGCATGTAAATAATGATATATAGATACCCACAACCCACTAACCCCCGAGGTGGTACTTGCATCTTTATGGAAATCATGGCCTCCTATTTAGTCATAAGTCTTGTGTATGAAAGAACATGAACCAGACAGAGGTTGAAGCACTGATTTAGTCAATAGTATCAGGTTCCTCCTTTTTTATGCCTGATTGGCGCTGTTGACAAGTTTGATAGTGTTGTTCCAGCACACCCCTAGAAGTGAACATGATGTGACAGGCACTGCATGGATAGACGTGTATCACTCGATCCTTGCTGCTTGCCATAGAGGCAATCTGCCCCTGTGTATGTGACTTTTCTTCCTTCATTTTATCAAATTGCTCCTCTAGTTCATCCTCTTCTCCTCCACTGTAAACTTCATACACCACTGCCTCATCCTCTTTGCCATCAAATGGACTGTAGTCTTCTGTCTTATCTAGGTAAATGGTGCCCCAGGATTCACTCTCCCCATCACTAATTCCAGGAGTTGCAATAACTCGGTTCTCCAGTCTTGTAAGTTTGGAGTAACGAAACTGGACTGGGCGACGGGTAGGATGAGGTGACAACAGCCTTCCTCCTTTATCCCCTTTGGGCTCACTGTCAGTCCCTTCCGGGTCCTTTGGATTGGCTTGTGGCTTGTGGACAACCCTCATATGAACGGCCCGACCATCAGGGCCCCGGAACTTGTCATCACACATAGTGCACTGATAGGCATACGAGACTGAAGACAGGTCACCATGTTTTTTCACATGAGCATTAAGATTAAAGCCAGTCATGTGTTGAGCACCACACACGTCACATATAAACCTCTTGTCATTCAGGTGAACAGCCCTGATATGTCGAGCCACATGTTTATAAGCCTTAAAAGCGGCACCGCAGTGGTCACAGGCAAAGTCCCGGAATTCACAATGGGTGCGTATGTGATCCTGGTAGGCACCTTTGTGGTTGTATGCCTTCTGACACACCTGGCATTCAAAACGACCCTTGTTGGTGTGGATGACCAGGTGATTGCGGAAGGATTCAGCCGTCTTGAGTTTCTTGTGGCAGTGAGGACACTCGTACTGCCGCTCATTGGTGTGCACCTTCATGTGACGCTTGAGGTACTCCTTGGTGGGCGCCTCGTACACACACAAGGAGCACTGGTAGCGACGTGGAGCTCCATGCTTGAACATGCGGTGTACATTGAGGCTTATCTTTTGTGTGAATATTTTCCCACAGTCATCACAGGTGTGTTCCCCATGCCAGGGTGCAATACCAAGATGCATGTGGTTGAAGTGTTGATCAAATTTCTTTTGAGTGCTGAACATTAAGCCACAGTCATTGCAGGAGTGAGCCTTCCTGATCCACCTGGTGTCACCCTCCTTCCGGCGTCGCCGCCCCTGTGATGTGTCTGGCATCATGGGAGACATGGACCAGTTGTCAGATATGGTGCTGCTGTCCTCATCAGGCCCGGCCCCCTCTCCAGCTGACATCATCTGTTCTGCAATGAGAGGCGGCTGTCAGGCATGGAGTAGGGGGATGGGCACCTCCTGAAATTAAGTTGCAGGCATTCCTTTCTGTGACCTTGAAACCACTTCAGGAGTTGTGATTTGGATGTGGAAGTAATATTTCTTCCTGAAGCACGAAGAATCAAGTCAAGTGCTCAAACTTACACTGATCACTTGCTAATGTTGACAAGTAAAGTTAAATAAATCAACATTCTTGTTTAACTCCATAGCAGTTATTTGTCTAAAAAACCTGAGATTCACTTATGCTGTTTTCTTCCCTTGCTTCTGCTACATAATGCAAGGCAATTACAGATTTTGTTCTAATTGCAAAAATCACCGGAGGACAGAAAATGCACCAAATTTTGGGGTTATTGAAATTTTTAATAAAAATATCAATAAATGTTGGATACCTACACAAAATGGGAGATATCAAATACATCTGGGTGTAATAAATACACATTATGTACATATATACAAACATACATACATAACTAAATACTTAATTTAATCAAATTCAAATTAATTCCTCCATTTCCACCATGTATATGTTTGCAAACATCTGTCACAGAAAAAGGACTTGTATCAGTGAGTAGTATCAATTTTTTTTCTGTATTGTTCTATTCCAATATTGTCCAAAGTTTTTTTCCTGTTTCCTTCTACCATTGTGTACCCCCGTGGCTGATTAAACTCAATTATATTTGGAAGAACAATGCAAATTATATTAAGAATTCAAACAATATGATATCAGTCGCTCATGCATATACAGTGCTCCTTTCAATTTTGCGTGAAATTGGTCGACATTGCAGGCCGCAAAATGCGAATTCGCAAAATTGGAATAATTAACCTTATGGTGATTTTAGTCATATTTTTGGCCTTGTTTGTACACAAATACATGTAATTAAACATGCTGCAATAAAAAAAAAATACAGAAAAACATAAACATTATCATTATCCATAAGAAAATTAATTTAAATGATCATTTTACTGTAGCTGGGCTTGCGGAGATGAAGATTGGTCTTGGTCACAAAATTAGAATATCACAAAATTAGAGGGAGCATTGTACTTCTTTACCCTATCTTTCCATCTTACAACTGACCTTCCACTCTATATAGGATCCTTAGTTTCACTCACATATACTTTCTTCACAAACTCTTCACTCTCCTTTCTTTCAATATAACCAATCCACTTCAAAGTATTTTTTTTCACCCATTCCACTACACTACACTTCACTCCCTTTTCACAAGTTCCCATGCTGCATCTTTCATGCACGCTTTCATTGCTCTCACCCTTCCATCAAATAATGCCACATGCTCCACTCAAATAACTAATTTCCACACCAGGTACTCTTGACTCCTGTGCCCTATTCCATGCCTAAGTCTCTAATCCATATGTCAATGTTGGCAGGAGAATACTGTTCCTTAAACTTCTCTTTACCTCCATGGACACATTCTTTCCTCTCATAACCCTTGCAAGTGATCCTATGACACACCTGCTATTTTGCAGTGTAGTTGTAGCTTTTTAACTAGAATCACCTCACGTTTTTTGATGATCTGAGGCTTGGTGGTCAGCAAGGAGGGATTCTGATGAGAAAATTACTCCACACTTGTTGCAGTCATACACATAAATTACAGTTAACTGATGCTTGGACGGTTGTTCTACTTCCACTGCCTCTATCCCCTCCACAGTTTCCTTGCCCTCCTCTTGTTCTGGTGCAGTTTCTTCTTCATAACTATTGGCTTCATACTCGCCATCCACCCTCTCTCCCTCTTCAATGGTGTGCTGCAAAGCTGGAAGGCATTCATCACCATCTGCTTTCTGATGAGGCTCTGAGATGAGCCTCACACATGTGGGAGAAGCTGAAGGAGATGAATTCAATGAATCCACTTTAAGTTGGATTGACTCACAATGGTCAGGATGCATCTGCATCAAATGAGTCGTCAACTCAGACTGTGAGTGTAACTTGATGTGACAAATACCACACTGGAAACGGGAGTGAGAAGGTTCAGGCCTAGTGTGCTTTCTCATATGACCACGTAGGTTAAAGTTTGTCATGAAACGTGCCCCACACACATAGCATACCATCCTCTTATCATTGAGGTGCACAGCCCTAATATGTGTGCGCAGGGATTTGCTTGTCTTGAAACACATGTGACAGATTGCACAGTTGTACTCCCTTAAGCTGAAGTGGCTACGGTAGTGGTCATCATAATACTGTTTGTGGTTGAAGGCCTTCTTGCACACAGAACACTGGTAGCGGCCCTGGTTGGTATGCAAAGCCATGTGGTTCTTATATGTGTCTGTGGTCTTAAGAGATGCTCCACACACTTCACAGGTGAGGTGCCTATCATTTGTGTGACTTCTGAGATGCCTGGTCAGCTTGGCCTTTGTCACTCCCTCATAGCTACACAGGTGGCAGGGAAACTTCTTGGGGTCACCATGTTTATGCATACGGTGGACCTGCAGCCCCACCTTCTGAGTAAATGTTTTACCACATTCCTCACATAGGTGGCTTCCTTTCCAAGGTGGGACTCCCATGTGGACATACTGATGGTGTTGCTCCATCTTGAGTTTGGTGGTAAAAACTACCTCACACTTAGGGCATCTGAAGGAGCCCCGCATCCAACGGTCATCTTTGTCCACCCGTGTCTTCCGAAGCAGGCGCCGCTGCCTTGCATTGGTGCAGTCTTGGATCTTAACCAAGCTGTTCTTGGATACATATACCTTAGGAACAGTTGTAACTACTTCAGAGTCAACATTTCCATGATCGTCCTCCTGACTACCCTCACTCCCTGACTCCCTTACCTCCACCTCCCGGACTTCTGCCTCTCCACCAGGACATTCTCGCCCTGGAAGAAACACAAAATCTTAGGGAGGTGGAGGTACACATACGTCATAGCATTTCAAAAACTATTATACTTAATTCTCCATTTACTGAATTAATTCCCCATTTCCCCATATTAAAAAAATAAATAAAAAAAATAATGGAGAACTCATGCAGAGTAAAGCCTACTTAATTAGTAGCCCGAAATTCTATTCATAAATACTTCAAAATATTTTCCGTTACAACATTTACATGTCAAACTTTTTAAATATGGGAAACATTACTAAAACTGACAAATATTAGATACTTCTAGTTGAGACAACTTGCAAAAAATAACAACACCAAATAACCAACCAGCAGAACCATCTATCTGACGCATGCCACAGCTATTCAAACTGAACAATGTCAACTCTTGCTAATATGTGTGTGTGTATTTCCCTAGTTTTATTGACCTAGTTGTAGTATACAGGGCCTGAGCTACACTCGTGTGGTCCTGTCTCCGTATTGGTATTTGTCCAGTTTTTTCTTCAGTTGATGTACATTCTTTGCCATTATCACCTCTTCTTTCAGTCCATTCCAAGTATCTATACTTCTTTGGGGAAAACTGTACTTTTTTTGTATCGTTCAAGCAAATTACATTTTGCAATTTTTTCTTGTCACCTCAAATATCTAGCCTCTCCTTTTTTTCTCAATATTAGATCTTTTGTATTTGTTTCCTCCAGGTTGTTCATCAATTTATATATTGTTATTAAGTCCCCTCTTTCTCTTCTTTCTTTTATTGTTGTTAGATGCATTTCTTTTAATCTTTCCTCGTATGTTAGGTCATCCAAATCTGGCGCCATCTTAGTTTCAATTCTATGAATTCTTTCTAATTTCAACATATCCTTCTTCTTGTGCAGGGATCATATTACTTCTGCATATTTCAGTTTTGGTATGATCATTGTAGTTAATTTTTCTCATGATATATTTATCTAGGAAATAAAAAGCCATCCGTATATTTCTTAACATCATGAACGTGTCACCAAAATCTATACTTTTCTCTGGTGATAAGTTGTCTTGATGTATTACCACTCCCACATATTTCTCTTCTTTTGCTATTAATATATTTTCTCATAACACATATGTCCATGAGGGTTTCATTGCACACTTTCCCATTTTCAATACATGAAATTTGTTTGCATTAAATTCCATTTCCCATGTATGCAGAACTAACATGTACTGTTGAAACCTTGAAGAAATTCCTCAAAGAATATATTGGATCAAATGAAGGAGTGTGTGTGGTGAGTTCTACACCAGGAGCCTCCACACCCACTAAACCACTCCCTCCCGCATCATAAAAAAATAACACTGCTTCTAGCCACTCAGATGTAATCTTCACAACTGTCAAGAAAGGGGCCAAGCCAGTGCATCAGATTATGCACTCCCACTATCTGTTGTAACAAATTTCAGACTTTGGAAGAAGAGGTTGAGCCTGCTAGTTCCTATCTATCTTGATGACTTCAGAATCTACCAACAACTAACTGAATTCTGTGGATACGTGAGACACAGAAGATGATTAGTATTTGTTTTTTGAAGCAAGTAATGATTCACTCTTTGTGATTCACGCAGGCACCAATGATATTAGGGAAACACAATCTGAGAGCTGTTGGATTAGTATTGCAGACTTGTCCAGCAATATAAGACCAAATCCAAGAATATTCTGATTTGGGTTTGCTTTCCAAAATCACAACAGACAGCTTATTCAACAGTAAGGCCTTCAGCCTCAATGAACATTTGTCAACTCTCTCCAAGAAACATGGTGTCCAGTTTGTGGACATGTGGAACAATTCATATGATCAGCCTGGCTTGTTCCAGAGAGATGGATTACACCTACAAAACGCAATAGATGAACTGAAATGCTCTGTCATAAGAGTATATCAATGTAAAAGCAGTAACTGAAACATTCATAGATACGGCAAACATCCTACTATCCAAATACAGCATTGTGGGATTTAAATTCTTCAATAAAGATCTTATTAACAAAAGAGGTGGTAGCACTGCACTATATGTGGCATCATAGCTTAATCTGGTGGAAACATCGCTTAGTGATATATATGTCAAACATGTGTGCTAACGCACACGTAAATGCAAGCAAATTTGCATTAAATATCTTGGTCCCCTACATACCATCGGGAGAATCCACGAACACGACAACAAAATGTACAGACTCCTGCGTCACACTTCAAAACAGTGAGTCACTAATTTTGACACTTTAATCTTCCCCATTTAAATTGGCTGACTCACTCAGACATTGAATCAGTCACAAAGAATGCTACAATTTTTAGAAGATAACTTTCTTGGCCAATAAGTATCAAAGCCATAGCGTGAAATTATACTTGGTCTCATTATAGTCAACCATGATCAAATTATCAATAATGTTGCAGTTGGGAACAACTTGACTCTTGTGATCATGAACTCGTACACGCCGATATCAATACCATGATTAATGTATTCAAAAACAAGTCTGATGCCAAATCTTAATGGAAGCAATTTTGAACATCTCAGATGAGCAATACCAAATTTAGTTACCATATACAATAAAGGTTGAGATAGATTTTTGATTTCGAAAATCAATCAACTAACACAGCAACGCAACTTTATCCATTACTGCGAGAGATGACCTAACAAAAAAAAAAAGTCATCTCAAGTTTAAGAGTAGAATCAAACAGTTGTTTGAAGCAAGAAATAGATTACATAACAGTATAAAAGTGCAGCATTCATCTGAGAACATCAAATTATAAAACGAATCTAGCAGTTAAAAAATTCATTCAACAAGCTCTTCATTCACTTCTATCATGCACAATGATCCTTCCATCCATCCCATTCACGGCCTTCCTCTCAACCTCACACATCACATTCTACCATTCACGGCCTTCCTCTCAACCTCACACATCACATTCTACCATTCACGGCCTTCCTCTCAACCTCACACATCACATTCTACCATTCACGGCCTTCCTCTCAACCTCACACATCACATTCTACCATTCACGGCCTTCCTCTCAACCTCACACATCACATTCTACCATTCACGGCCTTCCTCTCAACCTCACACATCACATTCTACCATTCACGGCCTTCCTCTCAACCTCACACATTACATTCTACCATTCACGGCCTTCCTCTCAACCTCACACATTACATTCTACCATTCACGGCCTTCCTCTCAACCTCACACTTCACATTCTACCATTTTCTTCAACCAACCGGTCTTCCTCCATTCTCTCCATGTGTCCAAACCACCTCAACACACTCTGCTCTGCTCCACCAGCCAACTCTCTCATAACACCAGTTCTCCTTTGCACCTCCTCATTTCTCACTCATTCCATACACATTACTTCATACATACTCCTCAGACACTTCATCTCCATTACATTCAATCTCTTTTCTGCTACTGCAATAAAAATTCAGTAAGGGTTGACACAGGATAGATTTTACATCCAAGGCTCTAACAATGTAGCAAGACTTTGCATATACTTGTATATTGGTATTCCATCCCATCCCTATTCTTCTTTTGATTTGCTTTCATGATCTGAATTTGCACCAATTTTTTCTTAATTAAATGTATTTTTGGACACATTCTATTACTTCATCTACTTTAATTTCATGGTCTGGTAAGTAATTGTTGAACATCACCTTAGTTTCCTTAATATTCAACTTTCTGGCTTTCTCTATGCAACTGCAAATTCACATGCTGTAATTCATCAGTCGGTCCACTGGGATGGAGTGTTTTTGGTAGACAACACAATGTTATGAAAAGTAACTCCTACTGTTACTGAAGAGAAAGGTACATAATCAGTGTATTATACCAGTTCTAACATATGGATCAGAAACCAGGAATCCAACGAAAACCCTGCAACAAAAAACTTCCCTGAAGGGAAATGGAGAGAATAATGCTTGGCATAACATGGAGAGATAGGACAAGAGCATCATAGATTAAGGAGCAGACCAAAGTTGAAGACATCTTGATCACAATTGAAAGAGAAAAGTGGACATTGGTAGTACATGTCATGTGCCAAAGAGATAATAAAGTAACAAAATAGCAACCCAGGGATGATGAAAGAAGGCAGGGAAAACTGAGAACTAGATAGAGATGAGACAGGAAGTTTTGTTGTAGTAACCTGGAAGACAGGCAGCTGATAGAGATGAGCAGAGAAAGTCGTCCTGCAGCGGGCTCATAGAGGCTGATGATGTCTTACCCCCAAAGGGTAAGAGTACGGAAGAAGAGCCTCCACCTCTCTATCCACACACTCCCTCCTTGCTAGTTCAATCCATCCCCCTCTATCAGCAATGCTTTCATGCATGTACTCCTTCATCTTACAACTGGCCTTCCTCTCCTAGGACCCTCAGTTTCACTCACATACACCTACACTTTAATTCAGAAACTTGTAACTTTCATTTCTTTCCATATGACCAAACCACCTCAACGTATTTCTTTTTACCCATTCCACTACACTATACTTCGCTCCATTTGCACAAGGTCTCATGCCACACCTTTCATATACACTTTCATTGCTCTCACCCTCCCATCTTGTCATGCTACATGCACCTCTCAGATAACTCATTTCCACAGCACACACTCTTGACTGCTGTGCCCTATTCCATGTCCAAATTTCTTTACCTCCATGGACGCATTCCTTCTCCTTCCATCTCTCTATGTTTGCATAACACTGTTCCAAAATACTTAAACTCTTTCACTTCCTCCATTCTCACTTCTTACCTTTCTTAACTTTAGGCTGCTGTGGGAGCTTCTTGTGTCTCTTTTTACTACCAGACCTCGTTTCTTTGTCTGCAATTAAAAGAGAAAAAGGTGCATGAAGGATCATATGAGTTTGGAGTAGGATGCTATGAAGATACATAAACAATGTTAATGTGATGTGAATGATGAGCAACACAATCAAACACTAGTTAGACCAAAAATAAATGTTCTCAATAAGTTCAACAAATACTTGCACAAGTAGGTTATTTTTTATTTGTTTGTGTGCGTGTGTATTTACCTAGTTGTAATATACTGAACCTATGCTACATTTGTGTGGCTTGTCTCCTTATCTATATTTGTCCAGTTTTTCCTACAATTGTGGTACATTCTCTGGAATTATTACCTCTTCTTTCAGTCCATTCCAAGTATCTATACTTCTTTGGGGAAAACTGTACTTTTTTGTATCGTTCAAGCAAATTCCTATTTGCAATTTTTTCTTGTGTCCTCTCAAATTTCAAACCTCTTCTTTTCTTCTCAATATTAAATAATTTTTTGAGTTTCCTCAAGGTTGTTCATTAATTTATATATTGTAATTAAGTCTCCTCTTTCTCTTCTTTCTTTTAGTATTGTTAGATGCATTTCTTTTAATCTTTCCTCATATGTTAGGTCATCCAAATCTGGCACTACCTTGATTTGTGTGTGTGTGTGTGTGTGTGTGTGTGTGTGTGTGTGTGTGTGTGTGTGTGTGTGTGTTATTCACTATGGTCTGCAGAATCACGCATTGGACTCGTGATCATCAGCCATTACCTTTCCTGAATGAGCTCAGAGCTCATAGAGACGGATCTATGGGCAAGACTGAGACCTCACACATCATCTCATCATAATACATTTTCAAAATACTTCTTCCTTTAAAAAATTCCAGTTGTTTGAACATTCTGAATAGCTAAATATAAGATAACCAGAGTCCTTCTACAAGTAATATCTGCCATTGAGTCAGACTAATGATTATTCATGAGATCTGGATAACACAGGCAGCCTTCCCCCACCTTGTTTGTTCATAGTCCAATCCTCATCATCCAGAGCCTGGTCATATTCTTCCTCCGTTTCTTCCCCTTCCATATAGCCGGGATGAAACTCATCATCATCCATCTCAGTGGCTTCTTGGATCCCAAGGCCATCCAGGTCGTCTTCATCCTCCTCTTTATTGACTAAGTTTACCGGTATCAAGGCTCTTTTCCACTTGGTCTTTTTCTGCCATGACTTGGGTACAATTTCCCTCATCCCAGTGATAGGTTCCTCCTGCAGACAAAGGTGGAAGGAAGGCAACACTATTACTATTCATCATAACTAAAATACAGCATACACATCATTTTCATTTAAGGCAGCCAGAAAGTAAGGTTTATAGGTAGAATCTTTCACTAGTCCTTCAAAAACACAAGGATTGAAAAAAAAAAATGTAATAAAAAACAGTAATTCTTAACACAGTGAAGTCCAACATCCTTACTTACCACAGCTGGGTGTATAACATTCTCAATCTCGACTTCATCCTCTTGGTCAGATACAAGAACTATATCATTGGTGTTCTGTAATGCAATACACATCTATAAGACACAAGCCTAAAGTGTTAAACCTTATAACAGACCAACACAAAACAGATATACTCTACAATACCCTTCTTAGAATGTTAGGTAGGGGTCTCAATTTGGTCAATTCTGATGATAGAGAGTGGAAGATAAATTAGCAACTGTTTGTGGATGATACGGCTTTAGAAATGATGTCAGTTAGTAGAAGAATTTGGACGAGCGTGTAGGATGAGAAATTTGAGAGTGAATGAGAATAGGAGTAAAGTAATGAAATGCACAAGGGGGCGGGGGGGAGGGGGGTAGTAGGATGAATGTTGCATTGCTTAAGGAGGTGGAAGGCTTTAAATATTTAGGGTCAAAGATTACTGTAGATGGAGGAATAGAGACAGAGGTGAAGTCTAGGATCAACGATGTAGGAAAGGTGTTGAGGAATGAAGAATGTATTTAATTACAATGATGGGGATGAATGTAAAGAGGTTGTATGAAGGAGTACCTATGCCCACTGCACTATATGGGGATGAAACACGGGGGATATGACAGTAGCAGAGATGAGGAGATTAAATGTAATGGAGATGAGGTGTCTGAGGAGTATGTGTGGAGTAACGCAATAATCACTGCTATACAGAAATGTCATTCCAAATCTGTGTTCCTAGTTGTCTTCATGCATATACAACTGCATGAAATATTACATTAAAGGGAAAAAGATGCTGCCCTTTTCAAATTATTTCACAGCTAAATCTCTTCCTATTTTCCCATTTGTCTATCTCAGTCTCCCACACAGAGTACATATCATCAACAAGGAAAGCACTGTGTTACCTCTAGGGCATCCATCTCCTCCCCACTGAGTAGCTTGAGCACGTTGGTGGCATGTGTTGGGTGAGGTGCATTGTCTACCATCTTCCTTAGGCACTCTTGCACTACTGGTACACATAAGTCACCTTCTACCTTGGTTACACAGTCTACTAACAGCTCCTCCAACCTGAAAACAACACATCATGAGACCAGGTCATCAAATGCAACAATAAACACTGAAATTGCAAAAGTAATGGTATGTGGGTGAAGGTATAAAAATCTTTGGTAATAACAAATTGCCAGCAAGTCAATGGTTTTCAACTTTTTAAAATTTGGTCACACTGAGTATCAGAAAATTTATGATTAATCTTTGCATTTAAAACTGCAAGATCTTCCGTTTCATTATATTGCATGTAAATGAAACATTAAGATGGAGAGTAATATTTAAGTACAGCATTATGAATAATAAGCAATTGGAATTTAGAGTAATTAAAGATTCAAAAAAGAATTTATAGATGTGTAGTGCTCACTTTTTCTTTAAAGGTTAACAATTCTTGCACTTATCCTTCCTTTCCACTTCTCATTTCACACCTATTTTCTCAAACACTCATTAAGTATAAATCTATTTATCTGTATTCATTTACCTCTTGTACTCTAGGCCTCCCGTATCATGCATTAAGATTCCACTGAATAACAAGTTAGCCATCATAACACATCCATGAATGAGAAGGGTTGGGTGTAAGAGAGACAAGCAACCAGCAACCCTTTTGATGGTGCATTCACCTGAGCCAGTTGACATAGGAACAGCTGCTACATGAACTCTGTGGCTCTGAGTCGATGTTGCACTGCACCTTCACCTCCCGTAGTGGCAGCCCGGGTCCAGGTGGCTTGTAGATACTTTCCTTATTGGGGAGAGATGACGTGTATAAGTCATAGCTCACTAAGTATGATCAATAACCTTAAAAGAAACCACCAGAAATTCCATAAATATCATCTATTCAAAATGGAATATGTTACCATCTACATACAACAAATCCCTTTCTTAGACACAAAATTTCCTCTTTTGTTATATATAAAAGCTTCTTCAACTTACTGTCTGCGTGCCCGAGTCTCTTATCCTGTGTGGGCGTCCTTTGGGTTTGGGTGGGGGATGGCGGGGGTGACTGTTTTGGCTGATGTTCTCTAAGTAATCTTCCTCTTCTTCCTCCTCTTCATCTTCCCTTTCATTATCTAACTCAATGTCTGAATGTGGCCTTTTGTTTTCCTTGTCATCATATTTCTTGGGACTCACTGCCGTGCCTCCTGTCCTCTCCAAGGTGCCACTAGACCTCAAGTAGGACTCCTCATCAAGGTCATCAGGTTCAGATTTGATCAACGGCACTCTATAAAAACATGAGAGAAAGGTTGATGTTATGAGCAAAACAGTAATGTAAGCTAATATCTATGTATGTCAATAGCATCGAATTCCCTTTGTTGATACGAATATGTTCCTGTTAATTCATTCTTCCCATTTGATCAGTTTTTTTCTTACACCACATTCCCCATGTCCTGTAGACTCCAGAAAATAAACAGGACTTCAAAACAAGGTTCAAATAACAAAGAAAAAAAAGGAACTGATGACCATAAAAGAAAGAAAAAAGATGAAGAATTGTCCACTCATCACACATTTCTAACATTTCAGCCCAGTCATAGTTCTTGTTAGGTTTTGGAGTTCTTTTAGGTCTGCCAGATGACAGTCCTTGCCTGATTTTCTCTGCTTCCTCTGCAACCAACTGGAATACAAAAGACATGATGGGATGTCATTCCTTCCTTTCATAAATCATCACCTTATTTACCCCAGCACTCAAACACCTACATAAACAATATGGATAAAATTACAGATACTCAAGTTTCATGCTTCAACACCTTGTAACTAAAACCAAGACAAGATGGGAAGCTGTATATGCAAGTATTAACATGTACAATTGGCCATTTCTAAACATGTGGGGCGACACCTCAGTAAGAAGCAGACTGTACAAATCCAATTCATTAAAGTAGAAAGATAATGCCATAACTTACAAACATCACATAAAATGCCAAATAAATGCCCAATTCTAAGTTTTATTTATATATATGCAGAAAATAACCATTTATATGATTACAATACAATGGAGATTGATATTTACCATGTCACAGGTCTTCTTTTTTCTAGTTTTTCCCTTCACAGTTTGTACTTTAGTGGGAGTGATGAAGTGTTTACTGCACACATGCTGCCTTGAATCATCTTCATCACATGACCTGAAATCAAATGTAATGCTTGTTAATATTCAAAATCTTTTCATTTCTGACAAACTGTCTACTACAAAATATTGATGCTGCTCACAAAACACTGCCAATACAGTGAATCTTGGTTGTTGTATAGATCAAGAAATTAGATCATTATTATGCTGACATTTTTTTCAGTACAAATCAGCCAAGATAAAGGCGTTTAGATGATGACAGTTACTAAAGCAAATGTTAGCTGGTCCACTAACTAAAAGAAGGCTAGCTTCACCAATCATATAAATCATTCCATCTCACCAAAACCTTCCTAACATTACACATAACACTAGGTAAAAAAAGGCTTTGGAATATTTTATAATCCTGAATGTGAATGTGACTTACTTAGTGTTGAATGTTTCGGCCCAAACTGGCTTTTCCCTGCTGTCTGGTACTGTGTAGAAGGTGGAGGTGGTGTCTACATCAGAGCGTGCCCCACACCCTTCCACACAGCAGATCAATGGGTGATGCAGGAACTCCTCCTGCTGTAATGAAGAAGAAAAAAACACATTTATATTTAGATGTAATAATGGCCAACTCCTTTTTCATATAAGTACCTATGTATCTGTATCTCAGTTGAAGATTGTTTCCAAAAAATCCACAAGAGAAACAGCACCACGTAAATGTGTTCAAGTCTAATTTGAAACTCTTTCTCATATCTATATAGGATCTACTTTACACATACAATCTTCCTCTTAGCTCATTTCACACCTTTGCTAGTTGGAGGTGGTTAGAAATTCAAGAAAAGGAGCATAAACAAGTCTTTAGATTTGTCTCATGAACATATACAAAGAAATATGGTTGGTTTCCTGAGGCCAACACACAAACATATTACATCAAGTTTACTCCAGTAAGTTCCTCACCTGGTCTGCATCAATCTCCACTTTAATGGTCTCCGGGGCGTCAGAGTCCGGCACCACCACCACCTTACCAGCAGACACTGGCATGAAGTGGAAGGTCTGAGTCGCACACTCAAACACCTCACCACTCGACACTCTTGTGCAGCTTAAAGCCACCTGGGGAACAGTCAACAAGGATAAACTTTGTGAATATTAAGCATAAGAAATTTTTATGTAATATTTTCTGACCTATTCATGCCTCAAGGTGTAGCGTGGATAATATATTTAATTTTATTTTGATCAACAATAATCACATTCAAACACCGACTCCAAATAGATGTAGCTCTGCTGGTACAAAACCATAATGATTACATGTTGCATGAAAAATAATACCTTCAGCAAATTTAAGTTGGAGTGAAATGTACCTGCAGTAGGACTAGTATGTGATGTAGTACACCTGTAAGTCTATTACCTATCTATCTACCACAGGGGTTCTCAACCTGGGGTACGCAAGAGGAATTTTTGGGGTACGTGACAGGTTTCTCAAAAAACTTCGGTTCTGAAAAAGACTTAAATAAGTGCAAACCTATTTGTAGACAGTGGCCTACATGTGCTAGGCTACATGTGTCCTCCACTAGAACCAGGACACATCAACACTAGCTCATAGTGACATAGTCACACTGATTGAAAAAGTTTGTCTGCTCCACATATATAACATAATTCAAACTTAATAAACTAAGTTGATAAAGCATGCATTTCTTTTTACCCTTCTTGATGCTGCATTCTGGGTAAGGGTCACGTGACCATGACTGAAACACTTCAAGGGGTACATAAGATTAAAAAGGTTGAGAGCCCCTGCTCTACCAGAAGGTGGGTAGCTAAGACAAGGCATTCATACACACTACTTTTACTTAATCCCTTGGCCCACAGAGGAGAAGAGAAGTACACCCTGACCCAACACACTGGATCAGGTTCGTCAAGCTAATGGAAACGAAGGCAGGGGTCATATCCTCAACAGTCCTAAGGTTTACCACTGCCACTTCATATCAAACACATGCCCTCTCCTTCCCCACACCTGATATGATTCAAGGGTCAAACCAGATACTTAGGAACTTCATTTAAGTCATTACTCATGTATTCACCACTGCTCTCCATTCACTTCTATCACACACAATCATTCTTCCTTGCTCCACAGACATTCCTCTTTTATTCAATGCTCTTTTTACACAGTCCATCCATCATATTCATGGCCTTCCCCTCAACCTCACACATCAGATCCTATCATTCTTTTCACCAACTAGTCCTCCTCCATTCTCTCCAAGTGTCCTAACCACCTCAACACACACTGCTCTGCTCCACCAGCCAACTCTCTCATAACATCAGTTCTCCTTTGCACCTCCTTATTTCTCACTCGGTCCATACGCGTTACTTCACACACACTCCTCAGACACCTCATCTCCATTACATTTAATCTCTTCTTCTCTGTTACTGCCATTATAGGTAGAATTAATCATGAAATTATACATCAGCAGTGAAGGAATTTCAAAGCCAGTCAATACACTAAACAGAATTAGCAGGTCTGGTTTATCCTAGTAGTTTAATAAATCTGAAAATTTTACAAGTACAGTCGACGCTCGATTTAACGGACCACGATTTAACGGACTCTGTCCGCTAGCGGACAATCAACCCAGATCTGGACTTAAGTCCTTTAGTGTAAAAGAAAGTCCGTTAGGTGGCGGGCGCGTAGGTAGAAGTCTGTAAGGATTAACCAAGCAACAGACTTTTTACACTAATGGACAGGGTTCCCTCCGCATTAGTCCGGTGAATCGAGCACATTAGAAGAAAAAAACAAGATGCCTGAGTTTACCTGTGAAGTGGAAGTGTCCTGACCGGCCCTCCAGCTGGTGCCTTGGCTTATTGTACCTTCCCTTTCCTCCTCCGCCTGAGACACTCTTGAGTCATGATCTTCACTCCACTCATCGGAGGCCTCCCGGTGCGTCCAGGTGTCCGGCTTGATGGTTAGCAAGGTTAGGTGTGCTGGCTCTGAGGCGTCCAAGGAGATGGCCTCAATCTTGGCCTCCTTGGCAGACTTTGATTTGACATCTGAATGTACAAAGAAAACTGTATCAACTTAACACATCAATGAAGTTCATCATCATCGTCATCATCTTTGAGCCCGCTGCAGAATCAAGGCCTCTCCCAACCTTCTCAATTTATCTATACCAGATGCTCGTCTATCACCTGCAAATCTTGTCATTTACTTTATTCTGAACACAATATATATATATATATATATATATATATATATATATATATATATATATATATATATATATATATATATATATATATATCCACATGTACTTCCCCTTCACACTACATGCTGATGGACCTGATTGACAGTTCTAACATAAAAGTATATCTCACCAATGTCTTCCTGCAGCTCCTCCATCTTCCTCTTGGACGATCTGCCACGTCGGCCCACCATGATGCCACTGCTGCTGCTGCTGCTGGTGTGTTTGTGCCTCTGGAACAAACACTCAGTGACAACACTTCCTAGTGCATACATACACACATATCAACACTACACACCATCAATGACAAGGTGAAAAGCAGTTATTTAACAATGAAAGAACCTGTAAATATTTTCTAGTTATATATCTATTTATTTATCTAGCTATTGCATGATTCATGAACTAGGTATATAATCTTACCTTTTTTATTTATGAAGCATTATCCACGTTATGCCTTCCAGTTCCTACACAGTTCAGAACTGAAAATAAAGAATACAAGTTATATATCATCAGAGTGGAGTTGTGGAGGTACTCTTGGCCTCATACATACAATTAGGGTTGAAAAGCCTACCAGATGAGGTCATATGTTCAAGCAGTATGGTTACTAATCAATCATTACACTCATTCTGCTTCGGATACTTCAGAACTTTTGTCATTTGGAAGTCACTTTTTCAGGAGCATGAATTTCTGGTAAATATAGTCACTACACGCCTCCACAAATGTGACTAATGACTCCATTTTACACCCACAAAGCATAATTGATGTCTCTCAACTATAACAAGAGAGTGTAATTGAATAAAACAAAACTAAGTCCAATTAAAACTGCTGCCACTCAGTGTGTTGAATTGTTCCGTTACAGCATCATTAGTCTTGCCGTGATGTTCCCTTAACTAAAGTATCACATGTTTCCTTACTTTCCTTAGCATCACCAGGGAATCATACACACTACATCCACACCTGATGTAAGCTTCTAGACACATCAGGTTAAAAGAAATGCTTTGTGTTTGTGTCAACCTTTGCCTTGCTGTTATCTATTCACTCTGCCGTCTGCCTTTTAGCTTAACATAGCACCATATGACCTTGGATGACCATTTACTCAAGTCACACTGTATGGACGGTAGTTTGACATTAATGTTTTACTTTACTTTTTATACATTCGCTTGTCTTCATTTTAAAGGCACCTCTCCTGAATGCGTATATTCCCTAAAATATGGAATAATAGTTCACTAATAATTTCCTTCCATTCCTTCACCACTCGGTTATATTTCAGCCGGCCATCGAGATTTTAATTTCTTTATTCTATCTATCTCCTTCTTCACTGTCTCTCATGTACAGCCTCACTGTACATACCAGCGTGTCCTGCGTGACACCAGTGTTATGTACACAATGGAATAATGAATGTACTAGGTTTGTCGCTCTATGAGCGTAATAAATTGATAAAAAAAATATATATTTCTCTTTGGTTATGACTGTCTATCAATTCTTCGTAATCCTCAACTCTTAAAATTTGTTTGCTCTCAGGCACTACCTGCAAGTTTTGCTTGGTGAAAACTGTTAAAAACAAGCATTAAAGAATTCACTGACTTCAACGCCAGAACTCATTAGCTCTCCGTCACTTGTTTTAAAAGATCTCACTTATTCCCTATTCTTTGTTCTATAAACCTCGAAAATGTCATTGTGAACCGCTGTCCTACTACAACCACTCTAATACCTATAGGCAGGATCAGTGTATCTGCCTCCTGCCTCCCTTCCAGCCCTGCGTCACACTCACTAGTTATGGCGGTGAAATCAGTGAATTCTTTAACGCTTATTTTCAAGTTTTCTCCGAGGAGAACTTACAAGTAGTACCTGAGAGCAAACAAAGTTTTAGGCGTTCATTGTCTCCACTAGATGCACCTCAGGCTGCGACACACTCCAAAACCTCATAGGTGATCCTTCATGGACCAATGTCCACTTCCTCTTATCCAATGTGTCACATAATGAAACATTGGATCATGGTTCCCCCATGCAACACAAGCAAGCAAGTGGTGGTGTCTCATCCACAAGTGTTAGTTAACGTACAAGTGGGTTTGATTAATCTGCAGAACAACGCCTCCAAACCAATGATGATAATGTTAGTTGTAGTACACAGGATACTTACTATACTGAACATATGTGAAGGTTTAAGTGAACGGTCGCTGCTTTACTTAACATGTACTATTCCATTTGTAAGTCCACACACCTCACAGAATTAGTTAGGTTAGGTTAGGTTGGGCAGTCCGTGGGGTCTTAGCCCCCTTGTCAGTTTAGTTCAGGCTTGACTGTGTTATTGGAGGGATTCGGTTAGGTTAACTTACTTACTTGGAGTTTACTTAAGTTATGGTAAATCTGCATAACTACTGCTCGGACGATATTGATATAAATATGAAGTCCTACATAATATACATAGTGTACTTAACACATCTGTCAAGGCTTCAGGCGGTGCTCGTTATTATAATCAAACATAGGCCATAATATGGCAATCCGAAAAAAAATCTAAGGTGAAATGCCTAACTTTTGGGTAATAAAATATAAATAACTTATATAAACGAACCAAACCTAACATAACCTAACCTAAGCATAACCTAACCATAACCTTACCTGACATAACCATAACCTAAAATAACATAATCAACCTAACATAACTAGAAAGCTGCTTTACCAGGTAAATAATAACGAGCACCGCCTGAAACCTTCACAGATGTGTTGAGTACACTAAGTATAGTATGTACCACTTCATATTTATATCGATAGCGTCCGAGCAGTTGTTATGCAGAAATATCTAAGTTACATTGGATGGGTCCGGGGGGGGGAGTATTGAGGGGGGATAGCATAGGAATCCCCCCCCCCTCCCCGAGACAAAATACAAATACATAACACACACAAACACACACATAAACCTTCCAGTGTGTTGCTTTTTTAACTCCCTGTCATCACCTCAACACCACAATGTCATTTAGACTTACAATACCTGCAAGTTTGTTAAGTATCTACAAAAATTACTAAAAAAAATAATAATATAACCAGATGATACTTTGCTGCCGTAGCCCAACAAACATTAATATAAACAATGTTACACACCACTCACCACCTCACACACCACGCAAAACACCTAAGGCGTTATGTGACTTTTTTAATGCTAATGGAACCACGTAACAGTTACTAATAACTATGTAATAAGAGGAATTATAGTAGCGCCATCCTTACCCTCAGCTTCCCTCGTAATAACAAAATGGCCGCCGCTTGGTCTTGATCCTGATGATGATAGTGATTATTATAATAGTGTAGTTTGTAAAAAAATAAGAAAGTATATAAATATATATATATATATATATATATATATATATATATATACACACACATATATATAAGTGAGCTGAGGGTCCCAAGAGAAGAAGAAGGAGGAAGGCCAGTTGTATGATTGAAGAGAAAGAGGAGAAGCAATACTGACGCCATCTTGGTAAGATCAAATCATTATCTATTTCTCTAAGTACTTTTTTACCTTTAATATACAGTATTCACCCTTCAAAAAACATATAATATTCCATTTTCAATAGACGTACTTTAAGGATTAGTCACAGATAGTCGATAGAGTAAAAACATGTCCGCCATGTATCGTTGAGAATTGAATTATTTTGATCAGATTTACTCAGAAATACACCCTGTAACAATTCAATTTATAAATAAAATGATAACTATACTCACTAGTGGTACAGATCCTCCTTACACATACTTAAGGTCAACACAGTATTAAGGTCATAAATTAAATGGTTCAACTTGTCTTCCTCAAGCCGCCATATTGGTACACCCAAACCAAGGTTTTGGCGCCAAAATCTCACTTCATTTAAGTTCATTATGCAGCTTGTCTGGCTTATAGATGAACTAATGTAATGCATAAAATATTTTTCAATACGACTATATTTATTTAAAGGGCTGCCATGTGAGAAGGGACCAAAGAATATATTGTTACGTAAAGAAGGGAGGTTACCTTGCCTTTCCACACCACCACTTACGACACTGCACCACCCACACCACTGCAACTCAGCTGCTGCCTGCCTCCGTGAACTCCTGTGTGGGCTGGATGAGTGATGTGTGTGGGGCAGGCACTCCCTGCTCCTTGCTTTTCTGTTGGGGGTTCGTGCATGATATTAGTAGACTGCGAGGTGACACACTATGACCTTCTGGGCATCCGGGGCAGGGTGAGGAAAACCACAGTACTCCAAATCCTCCCTTGTTTACTGGACCTTATCCTTCTATATACAATCACCACCCACGTCTTCCCCTTGACAAGACACGCTCCTCACGCAAGTGACGCTACAAAATCCCGCGTCTTCTCCAAAAAACCCGCGAAACATCCGCGCCAAAATCCCTCATCGTAACACTATCTAATACTTAGGAGGGACTTAAACGTTCCACCGATGGTTTGAAATGTAATGTAGATATTAAGTGAAAACCTTACTCAGTATTACAATTATACAGTACAGTGAAGTAGTACATGGCTGTATGGTTGTTGGAGGAAGTATTGTTATGAATAAATGATGTAACGAGTATGCGGCCGTATTATCATAAACAATGTCACACTAAACTATTAATGACACCAAGATAATGTTAAATTATACCAATGGTGGGAAGAAATTTTTGTAAAACTGTGACAAGGCATGATAATATAAGAATGGAGGTGAGGTATAGCAAGCATTTATAAGGTAAACTTGACAAGAAGATACACTCTGCTATACCATCAGCCTGTTTTATGAAAAGTAATGGGAAAAAAACCTTGAGGATAAACTTAATGTCATTTGGAAGACAATGATATGCTGTGCCAACAATTAAGGATCTAGGTGAGGGAGGACATGCATACTATAACAGGTGTTGAGGACGAGGGAAGGAGATGCTTTTCAAACAAGACAGTGGAAATGTTGTATGGAGATGTTCGAATAAACTTTGACTCTGTTCTACACCAAGTCTTATTGACCAAGTTTAAGGCAAAGATGATCAGCAGAAGAATGTTTAATTAGATCAAAATCATCTACAACAACAACTGTCAGAGTATGTATCATGAGAGACAGTGAGTCAAAGTGGACCTTAGTGAAATAGGTGTACGACAAGGAAATGTGTTTACACCAATCCTGTTGGTGAAATAGGTTAAAGATCAAGTAGCACAATATAAACATGCAACACTTAGATGTACAGGTGGATCAACACCATCAATGATTGCCACACTCTTTATGAGGATGTTAACAAGTAGGTATAGTCAAACCAGCCTATCTTGAGCTCTAGAGTGGGACTAGTCTGGTCCAGGTGACTGAAGCCATTCCCAGGTGTGTTACTTGTCCAGGTGACTGAAGCCATTCCCAGGTGTGTTACTTGTCCAGGTGACTGAAGCCATTCCCAGGTGTGTTACTTGTCCAGGTGACTGAAGCCATTCCCAGGTGTGTTACTTGTCCAGGTGACTGAAGCCATTCCCAGGTGTGTTACTTGTCCAGGTGACTGAAGCCATTCCCAGGTGTGTTACTTGTCCAGGTGACTGAAGCCATTTCCAGGTGTGTTACTTGTCCAGGTGACTGAAGCCATTCCCAGGTGTGTTACTTGTCCAGGTGACTGAAGCCATTCCCAGGTGTGGTACTTGTCCAGGTGACTGAAGCCATTCCCAGGTGTGTTACTTGTCCAGGTGACTGAAGCCATTCCCAGATGTGTTACTTGTCCAGGTGACTGAAGCCATTCCCAGGTGTGTTACTTGTCCAGGTGACTGAAGCCATTCCCAGGTGTGTTACTTGTCCAGGTGACTGAAGCCATTCCCAGGTGTGTTACTTGTCCAGGTGACTGAAGCCATTCCCAGGTGTGTTACTTGTCCAGGTGACTGAAGCCATTCCCAGGTGTGGTACTTGTCCAGGTGACTGAAGCCATTCCCAGGTGTGTTACTTGTCCAGGTGACTGAAGCCATTCCCAGGTGTGTTACTTGTCCAGGTGACTGAAGCCATTCCCAGGTGTGTTACTTGTCCAGGTGACTGAAGCCATTCCCAGGTGTGTTACTTGTCCAGGTGACATTATTAAATATTCAGGGACATTATTAATTATTCAGGGGTATTATTCATTATTCAGGTACAGGGATTTGTTGTAGTAATCCCTCCATGCATGTATAGCACTGTTCCTAAATACTTAAACTTTTTCACTTCCTCCATTTTCTCTCCTCCTAAAACTCCCTCACACCTTCCTGCTGCTGGCACACTCACCCTAGAAGGTGTATTAAAATCAATTACCTCTACTTCCTTCTTTCAAAAACCATCACCTTACTTTTCCTACAATTTATTTTCAGCTTTCTTCTCAAACAACTAGAAAATTCATCCATCACTCTTTGAAGTTCCTGTTCACTCTCTGCAAACAACACAGTGTCATCTGCAAACAGGCGTGCCACCACTGCCCACCCACTTCAATTCAATTTTAGTCTTGCATATGTATTCCTCACTTTAAATTTAATTTCTATCATACACTCATCCATAAGAATATTAAACAGTCATGGCGACATCACACATCCTTGTCTCACTCCCACTCCTATAGGAAAACTCTCACTTAGCTCTCCATCCACCCTAACACACGCACTTGCCTTCCTATAAAGTTAATTAATTCCTTCCAGTAACTATCCTCCAACACCATAAATTTTCAAAACATTCCAAAGAGCTTCCTTATCAACTTTATCATATGCCTTTTATAGGTCCATAAGGGCTACATATAGTTTTTCCTCCTTACCTAAGTACTTCTCTACCATAATTTTAATTGCAAATAACTGATCTACACATCCTTTTCCCTTCCTAAGCCCTCCCTGCTCCTCGCTAACCTTCCCTTCAGTTACTTCAACAATCTCTCCGTCAGGACTCTCCCATACACTTTGACTGACACACTAAACAAAGTTATCACTCTGTAATTATTACACTCATCTTTACTGCCTTTACCTTTATGCAGGGACACAATAATTGCCTTCTTCCATTCATCTATTTCTTCTTTCTATCTTCATTTAAGGTCACATATCAGACACATCCATTCCACTACTGTTTTTCATCCATATTTCATCATTTATTCAGTTATTCCATCAATGCCTGCAGCTTTACCACACTTAAGTTTAATAGTTTATCTATTTGCTTTCTTTACTTCATTTCTATAAATCTTTTCTGCACATACACACACTTTCCATCCACTTCCACACCCATGCTTGACACTTTTGCTTCACTTTCTGTCTTCTCATTCATTAAACGTTCAAAATGACTCTTATATAGTTCTCTGACTTTCTTTTTACCACTTACACAAACTCTATCCTCTTTTAATTATCACATTGACACCCCCTACTCCTCCTCTCTCTATCTTAACTGTCTTCCAAAACATTTTTTTATTTACGTTAAACTTCTAACTCAGCTTTACACCAAACTCTTCATCTACTTTCCTTTTAGTCTCTTGCACTAATTCCTTAACTTTCTTATTCCAAGACTTGTACTCAGTTCTCCTTCTTACCCTTATTTCCTCTGCCACATTCCTTTACAGTATTTTCTAATATGCTATCCTCTTCCCTTCTATAACCTCCTCTATCTCATCTGTCCACCATACATTTTCCTTCCTCTGAACCCTCGGAAGTCTATACCCAACCACTACTGCTGCTACTGTACTGCAATTACTGCATTTTTGAACACTCTAAATACCTCACTAACACATACTCCCACTCTTATTGTCAACCTAGCTTCTGTCAGTCTCTTGCATACCTTCCTTTCATGCTTCTCTCTAACCTCTATCCATCCTTTCACTAGCTAACACCTTACTCACCTTCCCCTTACCAATTCTCCTGCCATACTCCCATCTACCTTTTATCTTTATCTTCGCTAATACACCATAGTGGTCCGACCCTTCATACATTCTTCTCACTGACATATATTCAATTAATATTTAGAACCAAACTGTTGAACAATATCACTGTTGTAGTCTAAGTAGGTATATGTAAAGCATTTATAAGTAGAGATGGTATTATCAAAGTTATTTTCCACATTTTTTTTTGTCCCTACTACTGAATTTGTCTGCTGATATTTGATTAATTTGTATTGTACTAAATGTTGGAGAAAAATCAAGCAATCTATTCACAGTTATCTTACTTCTGATGTCTTTTCAGGTTATTTTTTTCTTCTGATTCATCACCATCCAATTTCCTGTTCAATTTCTTTTTCTTTGCATTAGAGTCCTGCATTGGGTGTTTTTCAGTATTTTTCTGATATCTGATCTAATTTTTTTCTCTCTAAAAAGCTTCACTGTCCTTTTTTTCATTCATTGTGGTTTGCTATATATTAAATACTGCTCTTGCAATACAAATACTCATAAAAATCATATAAAATCCTATAAAAAATGGTCATCTGTATCTTCCTTCCCTTACTACATGTTCATAGTTACACTTAAGTCAGTCATCTACGGCTGTATATACCTGATTATATAGTTGATTATGAAATATATTACACACTACTTACCATCTTTATAAATAGGCAGAAGTGTTTAGCATCTTGGCAGTTGTTCTGAAGTCACCATTGGCAGTCCTTTAATGCATTGTTCCCACCACTAGATTGTCTGTTATTACTGCACATGAACCTTGTACTTGAGCTACTAAGTTTAGGTTGATCCTGTTGCTCCTGTCCTTATCAAATTAATGATTCATAGTAAACCCTAATGCTTCGTCCAGGCAGTGTTTATACTCATGTGGTCCATCAGTACTTTCCTATCCTTCCCCAAACACTGGTGCTCCATTGTGTTTCAGTCACTGTTTCACACAAATATACTGAACAAATCCTGCATAATATCTCCATTATTTACTTATACTGGACCAGCCAAACCTGGAAAACTCCTCTAGACTTTTTTCAGGGCATTGCATGTTAATAGCAGGGATCTATGTGGAATCTTTCCAGTGTGGGGAAGTGAAACAGATGTGGGTGGATGCCATCTCAAAATTTTTATTTAAAGGTAATTTGGAAGGTCATCAAAGTCACTGTGGTTCAAAATTTGTTTTTTGCCTGATTTATTGTGATACTGGCCATCTTTGATTAAAGAAGCTTATAAAATGACATTTGCAAGTGAAGATTTAGTATTTTTAAGTTTTGAAATCCAAAATTAAACCAAAAATGTACATATTTTTATTTATTTATTTATTTATTTATTTATTTATTATTTTTATTTATCCTTCACCTGTGGCGCTGGTAGGCTTAATGGAAACCGTTAGTAGCGTGGGTTAGATTTTTTAAGTGACATCTCATTTCTTATTGAGAGGCTCATGCTGCCAGCGGGAGCTCCTCAAGCATATAGCTTTGCAGTCCCGTCGAGGATAGTGTTATGGCAGCATGTGGGTGATCTTAGGCCACTCGGCGGTATTATCTAAGAAAAGTGGCCAGTACTTGCTGAGGCTCGAACACAGGACTATGAGTTGGTATGCCCGACCGCTAGCCTCCCCAAGCATCAGAGGTGTATGCTGAATTCATGAATGGGAATTTTGTTGTGAAGAGAACAAGAAGGTGCTTCAACCAGGTTTGTGCAGATCAGGCCACTGAGTGGGTGAACAGAGCTTGCAAAATGCAGAATGGCATCATAGGTATCACAAGGAAAGACCAAGCTAGAGACAAGTTC